>APFE030069734.1:69635-85645 GCA_000404065.3 Pinus taeda | reverse complement strand
ATTTTAAATTTGCATTTGAACGCGTGGGCGCGTGCCCCAAGAGAGACTACATATTCATAGATGCTAAGCTTCAATTATGTGAGCTCAAGTCGACATTCAAGCACTACAACGTCTCCTTATTTAATAACTGAAATCTCATCGATACCAACGTTATCTCGCTGTATTGATACCAACGTTATCTCGCTGATCTGATTAACCGGTTACCTCGATGTATTGATACCAACGTCACTATGTTAAGCTTCAATAACTCACCACATGATTGCTCGGAGGTGGAGGTGCCACCCTGCTTTCTCGATCATACAGTTACGGGGTCTCTCATAAGCTGAAGTATGCCACCCTGCTTTCTCGATCATACAGTTACGGGGTCTCTCATACTTCAGCTTATGAGAGACCCCGTAACTGTATGATCGAGAAAGCAGGGTGGCATACTTCAGCTTATGAGAGACCCCGTAACTGTATGATCGAGAAAGCAGGGTGGCACCTCCACCTCCGAGCAATCATGTGGTGAGTTATTGAAGCTTAACATAGTGACGTTGGTATCAATACATCGAGGTAACCGGTTAATCAGATCAGCGAGATAACGTTGGTATCAATACAGCGAGATAACGTTGGTATCGATGAGATTTTAGTTATTAAATAAGGAGACGTTGTAATGCTTGACTGCCGACCTGAGCTCACATAATTGAAGCTTAGCATCTATGAATATGTGGTCTCTCTTGCTGCACAATTGTAAATGTCAACGCGCTTGCTCTCTCAAGGTTAGGTTTTACAGTCCACTGTCAGGCGGTCGATTCCTGTCGTCTACAATTCCACTGTACGAACATTCCAATTAGCAGACCCTTTCAGCTTTCAACGCAAACACTAATGGTGGTAATATTTTCATCTAGTCCGTAAGCAACTGTAACCACACATATAAAGACTATTGACTTTTGAAAATCTAGAAAGATGGAAACAGCGGAAAAGTCATCATTAAAAGCCTATCGTATCGCAGTGCAGTGTTTAAAACGATTAAAGGGCCGAGAGCATTAATCAACCAAAGAACATACGTAAATTTAAATTCAAAGGAGTTGTTTTTGCTCACATGGGTAGCTTTTTTGGTTTACAGCACGAAAAATTTAGGAAGGTCACGTTGTTTATTAAAAGACCAAATTCAGGTAGTGTTTTTTTTTTTAATAGATGAGGTTCATAATTTGTGTTTTTTAAGGTGGGGTGAAAAGTTTTTATCAATGTTTTTCCAAGGGCTTTTTTAAGAGCTTCGACTAAATCTCTATTTATGAGCAGGGGAGAAAGCAGAAGACTGATTTAATAGTCAATCTTTGTATGTCCATGTTTATCTACTGGTATACTAAGATATTTGTCACCTGAAAAGTAAGTTTTTCCAAGGAAAAAAAACGGTAACTTTTTATTAAAAAATTTAATGAAAAGTTACACTAGCAGATGCAATGAAGCATTTCGTAAGTTGCCACCTGGGCTCGAGTGCTTTCGCACCCCACACAATCGTGCATAAAGAATAAGAACAGAGAAGAGAAGAGAGACTAAAAAAAGAATAAAACAAATCCCTTTTTCAAGTTTTTCTCCCCTTCTTCTTTTCGACCTTACGCCACTCTCCTTGAGTGGGCTCGATCGAGGCCATAACTAACTGTGTTTCAGCATTCTGAGGCCCTGTTTCTTTGTCTGAGTCTGAAGCGTCTGAGTGATGATACCATTTGGTGCCGCCCATGCTTTGATCCACGCTTGTCATCTGAATCTGTGAAGTCTTGTTGTCTGTTGTATTTTCCTTCTGGTTCCCTGTTTCATCTTCCTCTATAGTGATATCATCCTCTTCTGCTTCTGTTTCCTCGTCTTTTTTCCTCGATGAGGCTTTCATTTCTACTGCTCTCTTCTTTACGACGTCATCTATGTTCTGCCATCCTTTTGGCTTCCTTTGGTGGGGCTTGCTCTTGTTTTGACTTTTGTATGCACTGAACAGATGACCTGTTTGTTGACATCCCCTGCATCTGAATGCTGTATTCTCATAGTCCAGAGTTTGTTTCCACTGTGAATTGTTGAAATTTAGAATGATGCTTTCAGGTAGTCCTTGGCTAAGATCTACCTCGACACATATCCTGGCAAAGGTAAAGATTCATTTTATGTGTCTCTCTGAATCAATCTTTAACATTCTTCCAAGGGCATTCCCTATAACTAATAAGGCTTTGTAGTGCCAAAAATGTATCGGAAGATTATGCAACCTTACCCATACTGGCATCCTTGATACCACCATAGTATTGGCATCAAACTCTGGGAACCATGGGGTAATGAACAGTCCCGCATTGCCCCAGAACCATGGCCCTTCATTGAGGATTTTTTCCTTTTCTTCTTCTGCGAGAAAGGTTACTATGAAAAAACCCTGTGAGCATAGTTTTATTTGACAGTTTTTTGTCCAAACCATGTAGATCCATTGATACAAAGCATCTGTTCTAGGCCAGAAGCCGTTAAATCTACAAATAACAACGTTTTTCTGTAGATCTGAGAATATGTATTTTACCTCTGGTAAATCCAGCGAGATGGATGGATTTTCTGGCGCTTGATCCACAATGTACTGCCCTGGGGGTGCATTATCAGTTGTAGCTTCTTTCCCCTTTGGAGGTTCTTTCCCTTTGGCTGCATCTCGGTAGGTACCTGTAGGATTTGAGGTAGCTCCCTTAGTTCCGCCTCGCAGTCGGTGATTGAGGGTAATAGTTGAGTCCTTTGCCACCCTATAATGCTGGAGTGTATGTTGATCTTGCAAGCAGTGCCCATAAAATATTAGGATTTGTAATGCAACTGGAGTCCCTATTTTGTCCTGGATCTCTTTTTTTAGCTCCAAGACACTCATCCGGTCCCAGAGCTGCACACAAACGTGTCTACCTTCTGTTGATCTGATAAAAATTTGCTTCAGATCCACTATGTTTGCTTTGTGTTCTGGATCTGACAGATTTCTGTTTTGCTTCTGTCTGGATTTGACCGGATCTGATAGATCTGCTCCTATTCTGCAGTATTCGACCCAATCTGATGAACCGTTTCCCAGATCGGGGTTCCTTCTGATGGATCGACACATATAACCTTCGATTCGTCGCCAGAGCTCCAGAAAGTCTTGTCTCTTGCTCGTATTGGAGAGATCCGGCTTGGATCTACATGCAAGAGAGTACACATGCAGATCTGTCCCATTTAGACCTTCGTCTTTGCATGCGTGAAACGACAGAAGGGGGTTGAGCTAGACGATTCCTAGGCTGTCAGATCCTGAGTATATCAAACCGGGTTCTGAGGGAAGATCCAGCCTGAGACTGCAGGGGATGGTCCATGCATGTATGCGTTGGGCCAGATCTGCAACATGCAGGTCCCATTCTTTGCATGCAAGGGACGTCAGCGGGAAGATAAGCCGAGAGGGCACCGGGCTATCGAATCCTGCACAGAGCAAGCCAAAAACAAGCGATCTCCCGTCCCCAAAAAGGGATCTAAGACCAGAAACCCAAAAAGTCCATAGGTCTTTGCTCTCTTGACGCTTCACGGCCTTCACCAACAGAAACTCCTTTAATGAGATTTGCCCTGCAAACAAAACTGCTGCTTGAGAGACTTCAGAGAGATCCGACTTCGCAATCTTGAGGTCGCCCCTGAAAAGGGTTAAGACTGTAACTGACCCTGCCTCATTGTCTCCAAAGACAGAAATGCCATTGGATCCATGCCCATGACTGGAAAAATTTGCCTCCTTCTCGCCGCCCTCGTTGGGCAGCTTCTTCGCAGCCTTGGGCGCGGGCTTCTCCGCAGGAGCCTTCTCTACGACGGGATTCTTCTCCGTAGGTTTCTTCTCTCCCTTGTGCGCCATTTTTTCCTTTTCCGTTTTTCACAACCAGATTACAAAATTTCCCTACCTGAAAAGTAAGTTAAATGTGGAAAATTCAACATTCTAGTGTTCATGCATTTTAATTTTGATTTAATAGATTTATTTCCAGTTGTACTTTTATTCCATTGCTACGAATTTTGATGGTTACCTATATCAGTTGGTATACTATATGGATTAGAAAGTGATGGGATTTTTTTGGGAATTTGTTTTTAATGTGAAATTAAATCGGATCTTTGAGTTTTAATTTTTATGTAGTAGTTTTATTGTTTTATTTTTTTAATATTTTTTGTTTTATTTATTTTATTTATTTTTTTAATTTTGATAAAATTTTGTTGGAATTATTAGTTTAATTTGTAATTGTTTCATTGTTGTGGCGTGTTATTTTCATAATTTGTCTTTCCATTGTGTAAAATCAAATCCTATTAAATAAGGAAGGTCACTTCAAACTAGATAGTTCTCGCACATTCCAAATTGTAGTGCAAAGCTACATTAAATTTCTAAGCTACTTTTTCGCAAATAAAATATATTACAAAACTAACTACTTAACATAATCCAGTTTGAGATTTTTTCGTACCAATCCTCCGACAGCGAGGACAATGGGGGTGCACCCCTCATGGTTCTCTTGCTTCAGGGATGGAAAACATTTAGTGAAACATTTTCCATATTTTCCTTGGAACATTTCAGGGATGGAAAACAATGAAGAAACATTTTTCTTCCCTATTTTTTTAATGCATAGGGAAACATTTCTCAAACCTTTTCTTTTTTCTTTGGGGAAAATTTTGAGAAAAATTACAAGGAAAATCGTTGATTCGGTCATCGGAGATTCCACAGTAAGAACGTTTTTCTGCCAACGTTTCGAATCCCAACTGGGATCCATCATCAGGGCAACATGATTATTATTATTTTTTTGACATGAAATTCATAAAAAAAACATTATTTAACCATTTTTAGTTAAAATTTTCGTATAAAAATTATGATTTTGACATGTCAATTCTAGCAAAAAAATTATCAAAACGTGTAGTTTTTTAGTTATATTTATGTTAAAAATGGTTATTTTTATGTCCATTGTTAAAAAATATTGTTTTTAGAAACAGTTATTTCATGTGGATTGAAAAATTAATTAAGGATGTATAAATATGTAGAACATCGAAAATTCTAAATATCAACCTTCTAATTTAAAAATGCAAAACAATAAAAACCTCACTAAAAAAAAATTAAAATTAAAATAAAAAACAAGAAAATATGAAGAAAACGACCACTTCAAAAATTATCAAATTTACAAAATAATTATTTACATTTTATACATTAGAAAATTTAAATCCAAAAACCAGGTTTTTAAAAAAAAGGGCGTGATGCAGAATACTCACTTTTTTAAATCAGCATGAAAATCACTACCATTCTAAAACGTAATGTACGTAAAAAAAATTAAAGTGCCAAAAACTATGCTCTAAAAAAAACATGTGTGTTCTGCATCACCCCTTTTGAAAATCAGATCACTTTTTTGCTATCTCTACGAAACGGGTAACAGTATCAGTTCCCGTTTCAAAGTTTACATTGTTCATGCCACACCTAATAGGAAATATTTTCATGATTATGTTCAAGGATATTTTGGACAGGTTCGATTGGGTGATGATAAACCCTATAAATCATTGGAATGGGTACACTTTTCATAAAACAACAAAATGGAAATCAATGGCTATTGAAAGAGGTAAGACATGTTTCAGATCTAAAGAAAAATATGATTTCAACAGGGCCGTTTGGAGGTGAAGGCTGTGTAACTACTTTCACAGATAAAACCTGGAAGGTCACTAAAGGATCCCTAGTAATAGCAAAAGGAGAAAAGGTTGGTACATTGTATTTATGTAATGGTATTTCTAATTCTTTTAATACTTTAACCTCTACAAGAGAAGATATGACATTGTGGAAACATAGGCTCGGGCACATGAGTGAGAAGGGAATGCAGATTGTTCACTCAAGAAATTTGTTGCCAGGTTTGAAGCATGTTGATTTAAAATTTTGTGAGAATTGTGTTTATGGAAAACAGAAGAGAATCAAATTCCTCAGAGTTGGGAAAGAAAAGAAGAGCGAAAAATTAGGGCTTGTGCATACAGATGTATGGGGACCTACTCAGGTATCATCTCTTGGTGGCTCTCGTTATTATGTTACTTTTATAGATGATGCAACCAGTATAACCTGGATTTATTATATTCGAAATAGATTTGATGTATTTGATGCTTTCAAGAAATGAAAGCTATGGTTGAAAATTAGACAGGAAAAAGGTTGAAGTGTCTCAGATTAGATAATGAAGGTGAATATTGCAACAAAGAGTTTGATAGGTACTGTTCAGAGAATGGAATTTGTAGAGAGAAGACAGTTCCAGGAACACCACAATAAAATGGTGTGTCAAAAAGGATGAACATGACAATCATGGAGCGTGCAAGGTGCATGAGATTGCGTGCAAGATTGCCTTTACAATTTTGGGTAGATGGTGTAGACACTGCTATTTATCTAATAAACAGAGGGCCTTCAAGTTCCTTGGATGGTGGTGTTCCAGAGGAGGCATGGATAGGTAAAAAGGTAAACTACTCTTTTTTAAAGACTTTTAGTTGTGAAGCCTTTGTCCACATTAATAAAGAAAATAGAACAAAGCTTGAGGCAAAATCAAAGAAATATACCTTTATTGGATATGGTGTTAATGATTTTGGTTATCACTTTTATGATTATGAAAAACACAAAATCATTAGGAGCAGAAATGTCATATTCAATGAAAAGGTTTTGTATAAGGATTAGTGACAAGAAAAAGAAAACAAAGAATACATAGTGCCTGACAAGATCACATAAAAAGTGATGGTGCCTGAAAATCATAATGATCAACCTCCAGAACAACAACCACAACAAAAACAAGAATCTCAAACACCTGAAATTGGTGTTAGAAGATCTACCAGGATAAGTAGACCCCCTGAACGATACTCTCCTTCATTATATTATGTATTGTTGATTGATTCTGGTGAACCAGAATGTTATGAAGAAGCAATATAGGTAGAAGCTAGGAAGAAGTGGGAGCAAGCCATGAAAGAAGAGATGGACTCCTTAGCACATAACCAGACTTGGGACTTAGTCAGGTTTCCTATAGATAAAACAACATTGCAGAATAAATGGGTTTACAAGTTGAAGGAAGAAGATGGAGGTAGAAAAAGGTATAATGCTAGACTTGTGGTGAAAGGGTTTGCACAGAAAAAGGGTGTAGACTTTGATGAGATATTTTCTCCTGTTGTTAAAATGACTTTAATCGTAACTATTTTAAGTCAAGTAGCAGCTGAAGATTTGCATCTCGAGCAGTTAGATGTAAATACAAACTTTCTCCATGGGGATTTGGAGGAAGAGATATATATGCAACAACCACAAGGATATGAGGTAAAAGGGAAGGATAAACTAGTGTGCAGGTTGAAGAAGAGCTTGTATGGCTTAAAACAGGCTCCAAGGTAGTGGTATCTAAAATTTGATAGGTTTATGTCTGAACAAGGTTATACTAGGTGTCACTTTGATCATTGTGTTTATCTCAAAAGGCAAAATGATGGCAACTATATTATATTATTATTGTATGTAGATGACATGCTTGTTGCAAGTTCTAACATGTAGGAAATAAATGTGCTCAAAAGAAAATTGGCGAAATAATTTGCAATGAAGGATTTGGGTGCTGCAAAACAAATCCTTGGTATGAGAATAACTAGAGACAGGAAGAATCGTAAATTAACATTGTCTGAGTACATAGAAAAGGTGTTGAAAAGGTTTAATATGTAGAATGAAAAACCAGTGCGTATACCTTTGGCTAGCCATTTCAAATTAAGTAAGGGGGAGTCTCCCAAGACTTAGGAAGAACTAGCTCATATGTCTAAAGTTCCATATGCATCAGTAGTTGGAAGCTTAATGAATGAAATGGTCTCCACAAGGCCTGATATTGCACATGCAGTGGGAGTTGTAAGAAGGTACATGAACAATCTAGGAAAAGAACATTGGATGGCGGTGAATTGGATTCTTAGGTATTTGAGAGGTACCACAAATCAAGAATTATGCTTTGGTGGTTCAAACATTTCTCTATAGGAATATGTCGATGCAGATATGGTGGGTGATAGAGATAACAAGAGGAACACAACAGGGTATGTTTTGACTATAACTAGAACGACTGTCAGTTGGGTCTCGAAACTGCAAATTGTTGTTGCACTCTCAACAATAGAAGCAGAGTATGTTGCTGCTACAGAGGATAGTAAATAAATGATTTGGATACAAAGGTTTCTGGATGAATTGGATAAGAAGTAGGAGTTGGGAAGGTTATACAATGACAACCAGAGTGCCATACATCTCGTGAAGAACTCTGCATTTCATTCCAAGACTAAACATATACAGCTCAAGTACCATTTCATACGGTTAGCGTTGGAAGATGGAGAGTTGAAGCTAGAAAAGATACACACTAGCCAAAATCCTGCAGATATGTTAACAAAAGTTGTAACTAGGGAGTAACTGAGAATCTTCTCAGTTTCAATTGGTCTTCAATTATGATGAAGAAGATGAAAAATAGCTAGGTCAAAAATGGAGTCATTGTCTAGCAAATGAAGTAGCGGTGGAGTTGCTATAATTAGTCTCCAAGTGGGAGATTGTTGGGTGTGGAGCCTAATTATCTGATGTATTCAAAGGTATCACCGCATTGGACCCCAGTTCATAATGGGGCAGCAACGCCACCTGTAAAATATTTGTTGTAGGGGGGGTCCAGTGGGGGGTGGCTACAACATTTGGGACCCTCCCTGGTGGGGGGATCAGGGGAAGTGCCCCCGAAGCTAAAAATAGATGTAAAATTGCCTTGTAAAATGTTGTAATTTCGTAGTCAATCTAGGTCATTCATTAGGTGGAGATATGACAATAGAAGTTATGTTAAATTTACAATTTTTTGCCCTAGAAGGAAACCCCTCGCTATATATGAGGGAATTGTATTACGTCTATGTAGATCTGTATTCTGAGTGAGGAAGAGAGAGGAGATTGAGAGCGAAGAGGGAATTACAACGGATCTACTGTAGGTTGTATCTCTTCAGTTTGTTGGATAAAATAAAAGGAAGGACTGGTTGTTTCTCCGTGGACGTAACCCAAACTGGGTGAACCACATATATCTGTGTCTTTTTTGTTTTATGCGTTTTCTGTGTTTATATTTCTGCAATATTTTATGTGTTCCATTGCTTTGTAATATATAATTTTCTAACAGAGTGCTCCTAGACCTTCTAACACCCCATTCCACTCATCACACACCTTTCCCAAGCTTCCTAAGACCTCTAACACCTCACAATTAGCTCTAGGCTGTATCCAGTAGGTTTCTTGTAATTTGTACAAGATCATCCTGTAGGTTTCTAGTACATCGTGTAGGTTTTCCTGAAATGACCTGTTTTGAGGCCGAATTGATGGGAAACCTATAGGAAGTCATAAAAGCCTCCTAGGACCCCTCCACATCATCCAACCACTTCATAAATCTTCTAGCCATCCTCAAACACCTTCCATCCATGTCTCACATCCACAAGAACAATTAGTTTGCATACTTGATTGTGCAAAAAAAAAACCAAAAAAGTGAAAACAGATTTAGTTTAGTTTTTGCTTGCACGTTAGTATGGTTTGATGCTTCTTACTTCTGAAACTTAGATAGTAGCATTTGTTTATTGTTGATTTAGCCATTCTACTTAGCATAGCTTCTTAAATGGTTAATTAGGGTATGGTGTGGTTTAATATTACATGTTGTCCTTTTTCATTACTGGAATAGAGTAATTCTCTTAGAGTAGATTTTCCCCTCTTCCATCAAAGAATCAAGATTCTTATGACTCTATAGAAGTTTGGCTTGGAACCCTAGTGGTCTCTCGCCAGCTGAATAGTGACAACATTCAAAACCATCACTTTTACTTGTGCATACAACACTATCACCTCCAAGTTTGTACGAACCCCAGGTTGATATGTAGAGCTGGTAGCCAAGGAGTTGCAACATCCTTGCTGCAATACTAGTGCTCATCAACAGTACCTGCAGGCACATTTACCCTAGATAAAAAGTCTACAACAACATTTTCCTTACTAGGCTTATCAACAATGGTTAGATCAAACTGTTGCAATAAAAGTAACCATCTTATAATTCGAGCATTCACATATTGTTTGTTCATTAAATATTTGATTGTAGCATGGTCAGTTTGCACAAATGTTTGATAGCCTGTAATATAATGCCTGAATTTGTTTGATGAATGCACAATAGCTAGGAGTTCCTTTTCGGTCACTGTATAATTTAGCTAAGCATTTGACAAGTTCTTAATGATAAAATAGATAGCATAAGGCAACTTTTCCTCTACCTGACCTAGGGCTGCTCCTATGGCTTTGTGTGAGGCATCAACATGAATATGACAGGGGAGGGCTTAGTTTGGGCCTCAAAGAATTGGTGCAGTGGTTAACTTATCCTTTAGAATGTCTAAGGCCTCTTGACAACTTTTTGACCATATAAACTCAGAATATTTGGCCAACAAACCAAATAAAGGAGAGGCCAATTTGCTGAAGTCCTTTATGAATCTTCGGTAGTATCTAGCTAACCCTAAGAAACTTCTGACATCTCTCTAATTTTGAGGAGGTGGGACCCTTTGGATGATGGCTATTTTGTTTGGGTCCACCTACAGTCCTTGCTGAGATATTGAATGACCGAACACAATCCCTGCAATCATTAAGAATTCACATTTTTCAGGACTGAGAGACAGGTTCATTTCAATGCATTTGTGTAGTACCTTTCCTAGGTTAGTGAGGGCTTCTTGAAAATCACAACCATAAGGTGTAAAATCATCCATATAATTTTCCACCGCATCATGGACTAATTCGGTGAAAATACTCAAGACTGCTCTCTGGAAAGTGGCAGGAGCATTGCATAGGCCAAAAGGAAGGACCCTATAGGCAAAAATACCCCATGGACAGGTGAATGTGGTCTTATCCTGGTCTTCTGGGAAGATTTGGATTTGGTTGTACCCATTGAATCCATCTAGGAAAGAGAAAAACATTTTCCTTTCCAGGTCGTCTAACACTTGGTCAATGTAGGGTAGAGGAAAATGATCCTTCTTTGTGACTTTGTTCAACTCCCTATAATCGACAAAAATCCTCCACTTCTTGGGAACTAACACCAAAGGGGAGACCCACTCACTATCGGAGATAGGGTAAATGAATCCCACATCTAGCAGTGTTTGTAATTCTTCTTTGACTATATCTTTAAGAGCTGGATTCATCCTCCTTTGTGGTTGCCAGACTAGCTTGCAACCTTCTTTGATATATATGTGGTAAGTACACATTGAGGGGTGTACTCCCTTCATTTCCTTGTAAATCCAAGCGAAGGCTTTTAGGTTTTCCTTTAACATGTTACATAGATTCTCCTCTTCGAGAGTAGAAAGAGATGGATTGATTTTCAAGGTTTTCTCTGGGCCGAATTCTATGGTTTTGACACGGAGTGGGTTGGAATCGGCCAAGCATCAATCAATTAGATGATTGTTCTAGGGTTTGCTTTACTACTTCTTCTAAAGGTAATGAACCAAGAGTTGGACTTTGGAGCAAGTGTTCAGTCAAGTCATCCTCATCTTGCTGTCCTCCTCCCATGGTTGCTTCCAAAGCATAAAGTTTGGTGGAATAAACCTCATCTTCTTCCTCCTCCTCCAACCATAAAGGTAAACCATACTCTAGGGAAGATTGAGCAGGAGGGTATAGGACTAACTGCTTGGACATATGCCCGTTCTTGAATGTCATATTCCCAGCTCTGCAGCTAATGTAAGCATCGGCTGTGGCCAACCATGGCCTCCCAAGGATGAGAGGATAACTCGTAAGCTTAGCCTTAGGCTGGAGAAGTAGGAAATCTGCAGGGTATTCCCAGGAGTCAATGGAGACCATCACATCATCCACAATTCCATAAAGGGTTACTGTGGAATGGTATGCAAGTTGCAGAACTATTGTGGTCTTCCTCAATGACCCTTGGAGGTTGAGATTGAGCATAGTGCCCTTGGTCATCACATTAATCACAGCCCCAAGATCGATCAGAGTGTGTGGGAAAATGGTGCCATTGATGTGCACATCTACTACAGGGCCTCCAGGGTCCAAATATTTTGGACATATTACCTGCCCCAACATTAAGTCAGACAATTTCCCAATGACATTAATGGTAGGGGCATCCCTTTTTCGCCTCCATGGATGCTTGAAGCATATCTCCTTAATCAACTTATTGTAAATGAGAACATCTTTTATTGCTTAGAGAAGGGGGATCTTTACACATAGATTTTTCAATTCTCCCATAAGTTCAGTCTCTTCTGGGGTAGTTTGGAGTGGTTGGGTTAATCTCTCAAGAAAGGGTGGAGTTACTTTAAGGTTGCTTTCCTCTCTTTCTTCCTCAACCTCCCTAGGTGGAGGGGGTGGTTGGTTATCTCGGAGAACTTTCCCAGATCTCATGTTAATCTCCTGGATTTTCAAAGCATAAGCTAGATATGATATCTCTCCACTGTATACTTGCTGAGCCTGCCGATTGTTCAGGTTCATATTTGGCTGGGTAGGCATCTGGCTTTGCTTGGGTGGAGTAGAGTGTAGAAGTTATGGTTGGGCAGGTGGTGGAGGCAATAGAGCAGGAGCATTGTTTTTTTGGGGCCTCCACCCCTGGGGTGGTGTATTCCACTAAGGTTGTGGTGGAGCGTAAGGTTGAAATGACTGGCTGACTAGCTGGGAATGATATTGATATGCATAGGACCAAGGAGGGGGTGTAGACCGGGAAGGATGAGCAGGGGGTCCCCAAGAAGGTATAGCTGTGGTTTGGTTGGAGTTGTAATATGAATGGGATGACCTTTGTATGCCCTATTAGTATGGTCAAGGCCCAGGAGGTCTCCTTTGATTAATGTAGCAAAGCTGCTCAGTGACCCCTTCAGCTCCTTGATATACAACTTTAAGTCTGAGTAGAGAAGGGAACTTGTCTGTGGAGTGGTTTTCTTCATAGACCAAGAAAATTTCAATGCAGTTCAATGGAAATTTGTTCCTGGGATGCCTCCTAGTGCATCTAGGACAAAAGATGGCCAAGGCTCTCTCTACTTCCTCCTGCTTCCTTTTAATGTTCATGGTGTCCATTTGCAAGGTAAAGGTTTGCAACATCTCACTTTTGAAATCTTCCAACATGTTTCCAATTTCACCCTACATGGATGAGATGGAAGATGATGTACTGGCCATAGGTTGAATACCCCTACCCTCTTTCTTGGCCACCCTAGAATGGTTTCTAAAGACAGTAAAACTAAATATGTTTTCAATTTTTTGGTTTTTTTGGCAAAATCAAGTATGGAAACTAATTATTCTTATGAATGTGATAGGTGGATGGTAGGTGGTCGAGGATTGCTAGCAGGTTTATGAAGTTGTTGGATGGTGTGGAGGGGTTCTAGGAGGATTTTTATGACTTCCTAGAGGTTTCCCATCAATTCAACCTCAAAACAGGCCGTTCTAGGAAAACCTATAGGATGTACTAGAAACCTATAGGATGATCATGTAGGAATTACAGGAAACCTACAGGATACAGACAAGAGCTAATTTTGAGGTGTTGGAGGTGTTGGGAAGCTTGGGAAAGGCGTGCGATGAGTGGAATGGGATGTTAGAAGGTATAAGAGCACTCAGGATCAATATCCAAGATAAGAGATGGCTAGATTCGCTCAATGTATCTAGGGAAATTTCAATGAAAAATGATGAAAAACTAGTGAGGGTGATGGTGAAACAAGGGATGGTTAAGGTGTGTGAAGTGGAAGGTGGCTACTGGTGATGAAGTCTAGGTCTCCTTATGAAGTACCTGCTCTGCATAAAACATGTGTGTCTTCCAAAAACTATGCAACGAGATACATTTTCATCAACTAGAAAAGCATGAAGAAAGTTGTTGAAGGGAATGAAAGCATGAGTGAGATCTTATTGCAGAAATGGAGATGGAAAAAAATGACAATGAAGTTTGCCTTGCAACATGAACCAAATACTTAATCCAAGAAAACAAACTCCAAAGCTCATACAAGAACTATAAATCTATGTCTTGGGGCTGCTGAAGGGTCCCTTCCTCAAGTCATGGTCCCAGAGGGAGGAAGTGAGGCCAAGACACCTGTTGACAACCTTATGGTGATCCTTTTTCTCCTTACTAACCTACTATTTGAACGAAGGCACAAATGGAAGCAAACTATCACACAACCAATCTAATCTATATTGTTGTAATGGACATACATCTACTAAGCAAATGAACAATTAAGCTATGAATCTATACTACCATACATGTACAATAAAGAGTAGCCCTGGCTGCTAAGGTTGGTCCCTAACCCAAGAGCTTCAGCCCTCTCAGTTAACTCAGTGCTCTATCAAAACAAAACTGATTTTTATTACCAAAACAACGGATTACATCAAATACTATCGTAATTCTTGCAGCTCGAAACTAGAGTAGAGTTTTACAATAAAAATGCGAGAGGAGTAAAGAGCATTCCTATGTATCCTTTTCTCTCCACACTTCTAGTCCTTCTTTCCATCCATCTCACCATCCTCAGAGCCCTAAAAAGCAAAATGATTAAAGAATTATAAGGGAGAAGCAACTACAGGACATCCTGTAAGAAATCCTGTAGCAGCCTATCCCACAGAATGCCAATCACACCAGCAACAGGTCTTCACTAGGATGATCAAGGAGCTCCACAGTAGTAGCATCAGATCTTTAGCCACAGATACCTGCAAAAAGAAAAGAAACCATTAGCAGACAACAAGAGGGGGAAGAAAAATGACTTGCAAAAATTATACACCGCAACACCTCTGGTCTTTTGTTATGAAACCAGCTCAAGAAAAGATAGAAAAGATAGATCAATGCCTTAGAATTCAGCCTCTTCGAGGGGGCAACCTCCTTTAAATTACATAAATGAACAATTCTTGGATGATTCAAATGATAAAACCTCCTTTATATATATAGGAGTCTAAGGAGTCACAATATAACCCCAGCCGACCTAACATATATAATATAAAGCCACAAAAATATCAATAGAGGGAATCTATGGGGCACAGTAATAACAATATGGGGACGATAGGGGCAACAACAATATTAATAAGGGGTACAACTACAATAGTAATGGGGTAATCACTAGTATTATAGGGACCCAACATGCCCCTCTCCTTCAAAAAAAGTGTTGTCCTCAATGCTTGAGTAGTTCTGGATGCTTCTGTAGAAAATTCTCATCCTCCCATGTGGAATCTTCAGCAGATAAGTGCTTCCACTTGATAAGATACTCTGAAATTGATCGATTTCGTAGTTGTCCAGTTCTTTTTTCCGTGACTGCTTCTAGTTCCAATAGAATTTTTCCTTCCTCGTCAAGTTTTGGCAATATTGTTTGAACTGGGAGCTTATCCCCTACAACCTTCTTTAAACATGAAACATGGAAAATTGGGTGCAATCGAGAAGCTGCAGGAAGCTCTAATTTGTATGCCATAGTACCAATCTTTTGCAACACCTTGTACAGACTATAATACTTTGGTGATAATTTATTATCCTTCTTAGCTTGCTTGAGGGACATTTGCTTATATGGTTGTAGCCTTAAGAATACCCAATCACCGACATCAAAAATTCTTTCACTGTGATGTTGATCTGCTTGTTGTTTCATTCTATTCTATGCCAACACGAGGTTATCCTTTAAGAGTTGGAGGACTTGTTGTTGATGTTCAATGTGATGTTCCACTGCTTGAACATTAGAAATCTCTTAAATATGATGTGATGGATGGTGGCTGATACCCATAAAGTGCCATAAATGGGGTCATTTTTGTTGTTATATGGAAGGAAGTGTTATACCACCATTCAGCCAGAGACAACCATTTGACCCATTGTGTCTGTTTATCAGATACAAAGCAACGAAGATATCCTTCCAAACATTTGTTTACTATCTCAGTTTTGCCATCAGATTGAGGATGATAAGATGAGCTATGAGCTAACTGAGTACCAAGACAAGAAAATAATTATGTCAAAAAATTTCCAGTGAAAATGGGATCTCTGTCACTTACAATAATCTTTTGGGTTTCCATGCATCTTTGATTGTTTGCATAAAATGTAGTAGAAAACTGTTACTGGCTTTAAATGGATGTG
>APFE030069734.1:30432-67999 GCA_000404065.3 Pinus taeda | reverse complement strand
CTATGGGGCACAATAATAACAATATGGGGACAATAGGGGCACAACAATATTAATAAGGGGTACAACTACAATAGTAATGGGGTAATCACTAGTATTATAGGGACCCAACATTTTTGACAACTGTAGCATAACATTGAAACCATAGGTAATTATCCCACTCACTCTCTCATATACATCATGTAGTAAAATATTGTAAGGGTTATGAGATAATTGGTTTATAAGTGAAAAGGTGGCCAGTTAACTTGGCCACCTTCCTTCAGTCAACACATGCACAACCAAGTATCCTCTCACACGTGGCTACAGTCAACTCAAAGATAGAGAAGGAGTAGGACAAAAAGTGTTTAAACTACGGATCTATGAGGTGGGAGTTGATTACGAGGAGTGGGAAATGATGAGGTAGTAGTGGGGACCAACGGTCTAAAAATGGAAACATATTTTTGTTTCCAGCACACCTCCTCTCCCTGAATCACCATAAGATGAAATAAAACATCATTCCCATTCATTCATGCATTTCACCTCCTTGAAACTCCCTCACTCAAGTCGCTTTCATAGCCAAGGCCACCCATTGGAAGCAAAGATCCATTGTTCTGCATAAGAATTTCTATAGGAGCATGCACATGAATTCCTACAAGATATAGTCTACATGATACACAGAGACTATCTACAGGATTGGTAGAGAAGAGTTTAGAAGGGATATCACAAAATTGGCCACTGAGATAGGCTCTAAAATTTCATCCTCCTTTGCAAGTAAATGGACCAGGGATACTCTAAAATTGAGTGAATTTAGCAACTGTGTGAAGTACATTAAATACACAGTCAACTCTATTTTTCTCTTGAATTTGAAAAATTGTGTCAACCTTCTCAATTTCTCCTCAAGTTTCACCAACAAGATAACAAAAGGGTTTAATAGGAGAGAGCTCATAAACACTGTGAGAATCCAAAAACATCCCCACGTGCTTGATATCTTTACAAGACACAACTGGATAGGGTTTTTCGAAAAATTCAGAGGGCATGATGATGAGGTGGCTCAAGAATTTTCTCTCTCCCTCACTCCACACAGCATAATCCATGCCACTATTGTAGTAAGGGGCCTCACTATAGATCTCACCGCAGAGCTCATTAGCAGGGTCACCACACTTACCCTAGGAATCGCATGGAGAAAATAAGACAAAGGAGACAACCAGGTGGCAAAAATAAAATTCTTTTTAGAAGGTGAAGAAGCCACTTGGGAAAAAAATGGAGTAAGGAGGGAAAGTCTACCATACCCTTGGAGTGAGGTAGGCTACCAACTCATCCAATACATCTCATGTGAGGGTAGATATAGTGTTATTTGTGGTTATCATTTCAAAATCCTTGAGGAATTAAGATTTGGAGTAGAAACACCACCTCACCAAAGATTTAGCATACCATATTTCTTGCTTGTATCACTCATAGACTCAAACATCGAACTGAAGGAGGGGAATTCCCAACAATTGGCTCATGATGGGTTGATTAGGATCCTCATTGAAGATTCCCTCCAAAACCTTAGAACCCTTATAACATGGTCAATTTTCAGAGACTTTCCAGTAGAGGATGACATCAAAACCCTCACTTATGATGTTAGTCCTACTGTCAATGAAGACGAGGTAAAATAGGAAGATGAAGATACATAGCAAGATAAGGATGAGATGGAGAAACAAGGAGCTGACATAGAGGAACATGAAGAAAATGAAGAAGAAGAGGGAAAAGGGAAGGAGGATGGTGAAGAAACAGAGGAGACAATTAAGGAGGAAACCGATAGAGATGAGGAGGATATACAAGAAGAAGAAGACAATAAAAAAAGAGAGGAAGAAGGAAATAAAATAGAGGGGAAATAACACAAGGAGGATTCACCTAGGGTGTCTCGGAGGCCATTGAGAGAGCGGAAATAGATGCCCTCACTGCTCTCAGCACCCCAATCAAGCAAAAAGGAAGAAGGTAGAGGCAAACCCCACTATATTTCAAAACATGAAAGAGCACAAGAATAAAACATGGGAAGCCACAAACATCAAAAATTCCTATTGAGATTGAAGACTCCCCTACACAAAAAGGCAAAATGCCTTCCCCTAAGTCCCTCATCACCTATTTAAGGAGGCCTACTGCTAGATCAACTTACTCAAAGGGTAAGGTAATCCTACATGATCCACAGCAAAATCTAAAGGAAGAAAAAACAATTCTACAAGATACTCTGTTGAATCTATAGGAGGCACAGAAATTGGAAAGAAAGGTAGGGGAGCAACAAGAAGCTAAAGAGGAGGACCCAGAGACAAAGGAACCCTTCCCCCAACCTAACTTGGACTCCTATTACCAGTTTATTGAAGGAGGCAGGGTAATACCTAAATTTTTTTCCATCCCACTATTCTTTGAGCTTGAGAAGGAGAGGGCTAGAACCCACTGATGGATGCAGATCACCAAATAAAAGGGGGTGGAAGACATTGGGCACATGGAGGAGAAACCCAAATAAATGGGCAGAGAGCTGAGTGGCTTAAGGGATAGAGAAGTTATAATGAGAAATCAACTTGAGATAGAAAATGCATGGCTGAGGAGACAGCTGCAGGAAAGACATAACCAACTAGCATGTATGGCCAGCCTCTCCTTGGAGGCAATCCAATGTAGGATGCCAACTAAATCCTATGCTCTCTACCTCAAATAACAATCGCTGCAGTTTTAGATTAAGACACTAGCACAGAGGGGAACTATGCCATTTCAGGACTACATGCAATTTATTGATCTTTGTGATCAAAGTACACTAGAGGATAGGGCCAAAATGGTTCATTTTTATTTGCAAAACATGGCCCTCACAAACATGAATGTTTGGGACCCTAATGCCAAGCTAGGAGATCTACAATTAATGGCTTTGGCATCATAAATGAACCATGAGGAGTCAAGAGCTATAGATATGAAAAGGATATTGACCATAGAGCAAATTGAACCTCTTTTGATCAGAGCTGAACAATCAAATCCCATGGCCCTCATCAGTTCCCATAATTTGATTGCTAATGATTCTCAGCTGGCACCTAGATATCTTTCTGCCCAAGAGCAAGCAATTTCACATTTTGAGGACATGTTTAGGCTGCTAGGAGATGGTAGTATACATGCTTGCCTAAGGAGATGGAACACACTACCACACAACTTGAAGATACGAGAATATCACTCCCCTCAAAGGTTGAGAGAGGCACTCAACATGACACCTATGTATAAGAAATCTATGAAAAGGTTGAAGGTCAATTGGATAGGACTAAAACTTAGTCCACCACTACTCTTAGGGATGCTAGAAGGGAGAAAAGAGGAAGAAGAAAAGAGGTAGTGGGAAGAGGTAGAAAAGAAAGCAGGATTCTATGAACAAGATGAAGAGACCACAACAGAGGCATAGTATGTCATAGGGGCTACCAGAGCCACGAAGGATATGGATATTGAATAAGTTGCTCAGAGGATGAGCAACACTTTAAATAGGGGGGTGATGATGAGCCTCATCGTTGGGTAATTATATGAGCCTTAATTAACCTCCTAGCTTAGTCAAACCAACTATTCTCATAACTTATTGCATACTTTTGATTGTATTTTGTTTATGAGATGAGTTAGAGTTGAATATTTTGCTTTGTGGTCTAATGTGCATTTAATGCATGATTAAAGGATAAAAGCAAGGAATTTTGGCAAAGACCAAGGTCAAAACTCGAATGGGACGAGGGAGAGGGATTATAGGAGGTAAATCCTCCTGATTTACTACCCCTCCATTCAAATATTCCTCCATCATCTCAGAGTGCAAACAACCAAATCATGAGGACTAGAAGGCATCCAAGCAAGTGAAAGACAAAGCACCAATTTATCATGAGTTTGGGAGATGAGCCTCCCTAATTTTAAGGAAGTCATTGCAGATTTCAGATGTATAAGTAGATAGGCCTAGGACCTGAGTAGGATTCAGATTTTGGAATGTGAAACTCTACTCCATTTTCAAGCTGCAAGACTTGTGATAGTTTTTGATGTAATCCATTGTTTTGGTAATGAAAGTGAGTTTTGTTTTGAGCGAGCACTGAGTTAACTCAGAGGGCTGAAGATCTTGGGTTAGGGCCCAACCCTAGTAGCCAAGGCTCCTCTTTATTATACATGTATGGTATTATAGATTCATAACTTAATTGTTCATTTGCTTAGTAGATGTATGTCCATTACAACAATATATATTAGACTGGTTGTGTGATAGTTTGCTTCAATTTGTGCTTTATTTCAAGTAATAGGTTAGCAAGGAGAATAAGGATCACCACAAGGTTGTCAGCAAGTGTCTCGACCTCACTTCCTCTGTCTGGGACCATGACTTGAGGAAGGGACCCTTCAGCAGCCCCAAGAAAATAGATTTCTAGTTGTTGTATGGGCTTTGGAGTTTGTTGTCTTAGATTTGGTATTTGGTTCATGTTGTAAGGCAGACTTCATTGTCATCTTTCTCCATCTGCATTTTTGCAATAAGATCTCACTCATGCTTTCATTCCCTTCAACAACTTTCTTCATGCATAATATAGGCAATTGATTCATGCTTTTCTAGTTTATGAAAATCTATCTTGTTGCATAGTTTTTGGAAGACACACATGTTTTATGCAGAGCAGGTACTTCCAGGTTTAATAAGAAGATTCCTCGGTGAAAGCCTTCCTTGAGGCGCCTAGGTACAAAAACTAGGGTGAAAACCTTTATGAGGTAGCCTAGTTGTTCATATATATATATCTATAGATATTTGTCATGAAATTTCCATTTGCAGGTGGGCGAGAAAGACAGTCAAGGAACAACAGAGGATCCCAAGGAGACCCCTGCCTCTCACATATTCATATTCTCCACTCCTTACCATGCATCCCTCGATCATTTTTGTCATTTTTCCACTCCATTGCTTCGATTTATGCAAAGGTTGTGTTTTCTATAGGATTCCTTGTATTCCTACAGGATCCCCTGAAAACCTACAGGATGATCCTGTAGGAATTACGGTGACTCGGAAATCCTACAAGAAGTAATCCAAAGGCATATGATGGATTATTTAGGACCCTAAAATTCACCCTATGCATGATCTAGCACCTCACCTCGTCTACCATCATCATCCTTGCACTCACCATTCAAAAGAAAAAAGATCAATTTCAACAGTTTCTGCCAATCTTAAAAAAGAATAAGGGGGAAACAGAGAGGAGTAAAGAGCATTACCTGAGTATCTTTGCTCTCCACACTTCTACTACTTCTTTCCATCCATGTCACCATCCTTACAACCCCAACAAGCAAAATTATTAAAGAATTCTGAGGGAGAAGCAACTACAAAACATCTTGTAGGAAATTCTGTAGCAGCCTATCCCAAAGAATACCAATCACACCAGCAACAGGGATTCACCAGGGTGATCTAGAAGCTCCACAGTAGTAGCATTAGATCTTCAGCCACAGATACCTATAAAAGCAAAAAAACCATTAGCAGACAACAAGAGGAGGAAGAAAAATGACATGCAACAAATATACACTGCAACACCTCTGGTCTTTGACAACTCTGACATAGCATTGAAACCACAGGTAAGTATCCCACTCGCTCTCTCATATGCATCATGTAGTAAAAAATTGTAAGGGTTTCAAGATAGTTGGTTTATAAGTGAAAAGGTGGCCACTTAACTTGGCCACCTTCATTTAGTCATCACATGCACAATTGGGTCTCCTCTCACACGTGGCTACAGTCAACTCAAAGGCAGAGAAGGAGTAGGACAAAAAGTGGTTAAACTATGGATCTAAGAGGTGGGAGCTGATCATGAGGGGTGGGAACTAATGAGGTGGTAGTGGGGACCAATGGTCCAAAAAAGGCAACGTACCTTTGCTGCCAGCACACCACCTCACAACAAATCACCATAAGAGGAAATAAAACATCGTTCCCATGCATTCATGCATTTCACCTCCTCGAAATTCCCTCAATCAAGTCACTCCCATAACCAAGGCCACCCACTGGAAGAAAAGACTCATCATTCTGCACAGGAATTCCTACAGGAGCATGCAAAGGAATTCCTACATGATACAGTCTATAGGATACATAGAGTCTATTTACAGGATTGGCAGAGAAGAGTTCAGAAGGGATATCACTGATCCATCCTCATCATTTATTTTGATACATACATCATTCATCTGAAATACTCAAGTCTCATTATTGAATTAATTATTATTCATACATACCATGAGATTCGAAAAACAAAAATAAAAATCAATAATAAAATATTCAAATACATTGATCGATATCATTTTTGGGGATTCTAGACTCCCACACTGAAGGGGGATGCCCAGAAGCACCTTTTTTGGGGAGTCTAGACTCCCACACTAGGGAAACGCACCCCGTTGCGTCTCCCCAAGACTTCCCAAAAGAAATGCGTGGGGAAACGCACCCCAAGAGACTCCCCGTCTCGGGTGCCAAGGGTGTGAGGGATGCATGCACCCGACCCTGGGTGTCACGCCCCCAAGCCTACGGTGGTCTTTCAACCGTGCCGGCGAGGTGTGGCACCACCGATCACTTTCTTTTTAACAATACTTGTACACATGGACTACGCCTAATTCACAACCATGTACTTAGTTTGTGTTTCGCAACCAAGTATAATATGCAATTAACCTTTATATCAATGAACACCCATACTTATTCATTATCCACAACAATTATAAAAGAACAACAATCACACGATATAAAGGGGAGGGGCAACTCCTGAACAATCTGCCCAACAATGTATATTATATCAGTTTTTCAATAATACAATGTACAAGTGTGCTTGGCAAACTCCAAGCCAACACTTAGCCAAATTTTACAAAGAGAGGAAATCTTGCCTTACAACAGTTTTGGGCACCCCTTGTACAAAGAACGGTGCTCACCCGAGCCACCTAAAATCCCATGCCAATTCTGCACCAAAACCGAACCATAGAATCCACCTGCTCAACCTTCGACTTATCACCAAGTCTCAACCCAAGCGTACAAGTCACCAAAGGTTAGTGCGCATGAGATGTGCGCATCTCCTTCCAAGTGCGCACTTCTTACTTGCCTTTGCGAAGAATGTGAGTGAGTTCGATGATGAACAATGAGCTCCCATGCTCATACATATATAGGCATCCATCTTGGGTTTGTGTGTGGGTGGCAGCCCCTTGGCCAACCCCCAAATCCGCCATAAACGCACCTTAAACGCCTTCATCGTATGCCGGCCTTGCCATTGTGCAAGCCTCCTTCCAATCGCCATATAAAACGCTCAACACTTAGCCGCATATGCAAGTGTTGTTCGCTCGCATCCGCCTTTCGTCGCATTGCTGTCCACGGTATCATCGCATTTTGTGCAAAGTCGCCCTCGTGCGGTCGTGCACACCCGCCCGGCGTGTGGGCTCCCGGGCGCCCGGCGCCCGCCCGTCGCAAATGCCTTAAGGCGTTACATCCTCCTCTACCTGAAGTCGTTGTCGTCCTTGACAACATCCCCAAGCATCAATCCATGATGTCAACTCCTCCACATATGGCAAACATCCCTGCAACATATGTAGGACTCATCTCCACCATGTCTCATCTAAGTGACCAATTGTCACCAAGATAGTCCATACCAAAGTATGTCATAGATGTCCATGATCATCGATCACTTGACACAATCTCTCCATGTTGCTCTCCACCATGGAAGGCTGATCCTCCCAACATCAAGCTACATGTCCACTGCAACAATGTGTCAACTCCATCATGTTCATCATCTCCACCATGTGCAAAACTGCCCATGATATGTCAACAAGTGTTAACACACCTCAACCATGTGCCAACATCTCATCAATCTACCAAGTGCTCCAAGAGAACACCTCTCCATCCTCATGTCAAGTGCTCCAAGAGAACACCTCTCTCCATCATGTGTCAAGTGCCCCAAGAGAACACCCTTCTCCATTCATGTGAGTTCCTCCATATAGTCTCTCCCTCAAGTGTGTAGACCCCATATCTCCATCTCTCTGCACATTGGATCCCCCCATGACTCAAACTAGTTGGGTAGCTAGTCCAACTATACGCCCAAACCACAAGAATGCACATCCTTATGTCACCATCAGCCTTTCCCTTGACTTCTGCTACATCTCGGACTCATCAAGAATCTCCCATGCTCAGGTCCATGGAAACTCCATCCCATCTGCAACATGATCAATCCATGGTTTAGTTGCACAAGAGCGTAGAACTTCTCCACTAGCTCATACAAGTCATAACAGCATCTGCACAACATCCTTTGCTTCGGCATACTCACATAGAATGTCCATGAATGACACATCTACTCATGCTCCCACATAATGTCCCTGCACAAATATCATGCTCCATAACTCCAACCTGATGTCCATGACACTAGTTGTCCATGACACTAGTTGTCCATGATGTCCAACTCATGTAGACCTCATCCCAACATCTGGCCATCTGCACCCAAGTCTGCAATCTGTCATAAACAAGCCTCCTTTCAAGGCCCCTTGTAAAGTTGATGTGGTTCCTCCCTATCAAGGCCTCCACACCAACCTATCTCCAAGGTTGTCTATAGAGAAAGGAGGGCCAGGACGTTTCCTACCTGACTCTCATCCACCCATGTGTCGGATTGATGTTGTGTCCTCAAGCATGTATGCACCGCTTCAATCTCCTCACATGTACACCCAAGCTCCTTGAGCTTGTCCTTTGTCAACTGAAAGTCATATATGCCCATAGCATACTTGTAAAAGTCCACTATGCAAGTAGGATCTCTCCCCTCATAATCCTCATCGACCACTGCCTCTGAAGTAGTACTAGGACTCCCTTCTTTTGCAACCCCATTGTGAAGATCATCAGTAGAAGATGTCTTTGTCAAGTGTCCCAAGGTTCGTGAGACCGCCTTCTCACTTGCCTCATTCTTCCTCGCTCTTGCAACGAAGTCAATCAACTTCCCTTCCTTCGTTGTTTGAGTCATATTCCCAAGTCATCTTTGCTCCACATCCTCATGATTCACATTCGGATCTTTGGGATACAAGGTCATAGAATTCATCCTTGGCCTATACCCCAAGCAACTCCTTCTATTCATTGGTACCATCATGGTTCTCCCCTCAGCTGTGATCAAGATTATGTCTCGGTCCACCATCGGTATGGCTTGTGCAAGCTTCATGAAGTCTTTCCCCAGCACCATAGAATGATCATCCATGTCCACAACCCTCAAGTCCAACTTTCCAAAGCACGATCCTACTTTCATCTGAGTGTCCTTCATCACACCAATAACAGCTTTCATGGTATAGTTGACTGCTTTGAAAGCACTCAATTCCCTCTCCATTCCTGCTTTCTTCCCAAAAGATTTTGCCGCCTTCCTACTCAAGAAGCTATGTGTAGCCCTTGTATCAACCAAAGCTGCAAATCTCTTGCCCTTCACGGTCACCTGCACAAAACTCAGCTTCAAGGCACTACCTCCTTCTGTCCGCTTTGTCTTATGTCTTATATCATCAACCTTCTTCAAGAATTCGGCCTTAGAAGAGTCAATTGGCTCATGCTCCAACTTGACTTCCTTCTTAAGGTACTTCACTTCCTTGCTTGGCTCATCTAGGCAACCCGATCCTGTCCTAGCTTGAACTCTCTCAAGCTTGTCCTTCATCGACCTCTGCTCAAGTGCACCAACCAAGTGTCCATTGACTACTCTCATGGAACTCATCCTCCTGACCTCTTCTGGATTGTCACGGTAGTAAGTCCCCAGCCTGTCAATGTAATCAAGCTCCTCTTGCTCAATCACAACGATTTTCTTTCCAAGAAGCTTCTTCTTTATCTCTTCCTCAATCTATTTGATTTCAGCTTCCAATATGGCACTTTCCTTCCTTAAGCGGGCTCTTTCATCAAAGAACTCTTGAAGACCAAGTCCACTTCGTTGGATCTCCTTATCAAGTTCCTTGAGTTCAACATCTGTCGTACTTCCGCATTGGCTCTTGAGTTCTTCAAGTTCTCTCCTTAGTTCCGAACATCTTTCCTGAAACTTCATGTTCTCAGCCTTCATCGCAACCCAGTTAGAACTCCATTGTCTCATTCATTCCAACACTTCGTACCTCAAGACTTCACCCGGTCCATGGCTAGACTCACCTTTCGTAGGTGTATCCACCATCTTGCCTTTCAGTCTTTCATCCGGCCCCTGCATAATGAACCAGTGATTGTTTCAATTGAGTGTGAAACCACTTCCTTCACCTGCAAGTACTATACTTCCACGAGCTTTCCTAGCTCTGATACCAATTGTCACGCCCCCAAGCCTACAGTGCTTTTTCAACCGTGCCAGCGAGGTGCGGCACCACCGAACACTTTCTTTTTAACAATACTTGTGCACATGGACTATGCCTAATTCACAACCGCGTACTTAGTTTATGTTTCACAACCAAGTATAATATGCAATTAATCTTTATATCAATGAACACCCATACTTATTCATTATCCACAACAATTATAAAAGAACAACAATCACACGATATAAAGGGGAGGGGCAACTCCCGAACAGTCTGCCCAACAATGTATATTATATCAGTTTTTCAATAATACAATGTACAAGTGTGCTTGGCAAACTCCAAGCCAACACTTAGCCAAATTTTACAAAGAGAGACAATCTTGCCTTACAACAGTTTTGGGCACCCCTTGTACAAAGAACGGTGCTCACGCGAGCCACCTAAAATCCCATGCCAAGTCTGCACCAAAACCGAACCATAGAATCCACCTGCTCAACCTTCGACTTATCACCAAGTCTCAACCCAAGCGTACAAGTCATCAAAGGTTAGTGCGCATGAGATGTGCGCATCTCCTTCCAAGTGCGCACTTCTTACTTGCCTTTGCGAAGAATGCGAGTGAGTTTGATGATGAACAATGAGCTCCCATGCTCATACATATATAGGCATCCATCGTGGGTTTGTGTGTGGGTGGCAGCCCCTTGGCTGACCCCCAAATCCGCCATAAACGCACCCTAAACGCCTTCATCGTATGTCGGCCTTGCCATCGTGCAAGCCTCCTTCCCATCGCCATATAAAACGCTCAACACTTAGCCGCATATGCAAGTGTCGTTCGCTCGCATCCGCCTTTCGTCGCATTGATGTCCATGGTATCATCACATTTTGTGCGAAGTCGCCCTCGTGCGGTCGTGCACACCCGCCGGGCATACGCGCGCACCCGCCCATTGCAAATGCCTTAAGGGGTTACACGGGGGGACGCGTCCCCGTAGAACACTGGTTTTTGCACTTAAGGTAGTGTGCGTTGCATAAACAGATTGAATGTTAACGGTTTTACTGAAGTCAATGCCAAACTTTTTTATGCCCCACCGTTTATTGGGTCTCCTTAAACCAAGTAATGGCAGCGTTTATTTATTTTTAATAATTCGCCCATTTTGAAGTGCTTTCCCTCACTGATGAGACGGTAGTGGTATTTGTCGGGTACTTTGTGTATTTTGAAGGCAATTCGCTAAATATTGAGAATTGTGAACGTGATCATAGTTCATTATTTGTTTTGAATATAATTTTTTTATTTGCTTATCGTTCATTGTTTTTTTTTTAAATATAAATTTTTAATTAGTTGTTTAGTTATTGAATTTTTTTGGTATGTGTAGATGTTATCTATCTCTGATATGTTATGCAATTTCCTTTTTAATCTTTTGAATTTGGCAAAACAGATTTCTGATATGCTTTCAAATTTCTTTTTTAATCTTTTGCACGCTGCAAAATAGAAGGATTCATTTAATTGATATATTATTATGCAGTTTCCCTTTTTCCGCATAGAAAATTAGTAAATTCACTGGAAGTTTATAATTTTATTCCGTGTTTATAATTAACTTTTTACTATAAAATTTAATAATTATCTGATTAGCTCAATAGTATATAAGAATCTGTTGTACTAGATTTTCTACTTTTCCACCATATCCATGTGGATTCCAAAATGATAAAAAGTTGAAGATAAATATGGTATAATTGATATTGTGAATCTTAAAACATAGAAAATTTTGAGGGTATGATTGTGTAGTTGCTTAAAATATAAAAGGATATTTCAAATAAAATGTGTATTTATAATAAAAAGTGATATGCAGTATTATAAGAGATTTTTTTGGTTATTTAATGAATTTTGATGGTTTTTTTTTTAAAAAGTAAAGTTGTGATATTAATTAAATTTTGAGAAGTTTTTTGATGTAATAAGTTAAATATATAATTATAAATATTAATGTTAATATAATAATAATGAGGATAAGTTGATGTAAAATATATCTAAAATAAAATTTTGAAAGCTCTAATATTATAAAATTTAAATAATAAGAAAATTATGTTAATGTAAAATAGAGTTAAAGATAACTCACATCATAAACGAAGAAGGAAGAATTTATAAAGTATTGAAAACTTGCACCTAAAAGTTTTCTATTTCCATTAGCAAAGGGGGTTGGGTGGGTTATGAGTTTTGTAAACCACTTCATTTTATTCTCAGAGATAAGATTAATCTAAAATTATTATTTTAGAAAAAGTATATTAATGGAGGAGATATTGATTTTTCCTTTTTTGCATCAAACAATAAATTTTATTGTAGAGTAATAGTAGCAATTAATTAATTTGATAATGGGTGTACTGTAGGTTACTCTACAAAGTCATTGATTTCTATGATATAAAAGAAATTCTTAATTTAAAACTTAGTAAATTTTGTAAGTATTTAAAAATAAAAATAGAAATAGAAACATAAAAAGAGCTCTATTGTTATATGTAATTCATTTTATTAGTACCCATAATATATCACAAATAGAAATTCCCTCAAAGTTCAAGTATAATAACTTAGCTACTTCTAATGTTAAAATATTGGAAAAAAAATCTTAATGATATATTAATGATTTACATAAATACAAACCATAAGGAAGTGATTGGTTCACAAGTAACAACTTAAACTTTTAATTTTAAATAATATCCAAGAAAATACCCTAATCATATATTAATGAGGAAATAAATATAAAATATAAGGACAATTGACATATTCTAATCATAGTGCTAAGGATTGATAACTAATAACTACCTATTTGGGTAAACACAACCATTTAGGTAAGTTTGTATTTTCTTTTTACAAAGTTTTAAAACCACTTTTTAATTTTAATTTAATATTTTAATATTTTATTTTTATTAAATAGATTAATGTTGATGGTAGAATTTCTCATAAAGTAAGTGAATTATAACTTTTAGTAAAACTCTCAAAAATTGAAAAATAATTTCAACTAGAAAATGGTTAACTTTGTCCACTTATTAATATCTCTATTTCAAATCATTTTATATTAAAAATTAATAAAAATTGTTAAATAAAACTAGACTAATGAAAATTTTAATGCAAAAATCTCTTTATCTGTATACCAATATACCGTAACATGATTTTCATTTTTCACCTCCTTTAGTCATTTTCCTTGCGTGTCCCTTTTTCCTTTCCACTCCCTGCTCTTATTTCTATCATCACCCAATGGTAGGATATTGCTGGACATATTTTTATGCTTTCTACTATTGAAAAATTGAACTTTGACTCTTATATAAGAGAAATACCCCAATACTTACTAGTCATTGGCTTACATTGCAATTGATTAGATAATGGGTAATCCTACTTCTTATGTAAGAGAAATACACCAATACTTACTAGTCATTGGCTTACATTGTCATTGATTAGAGGGTACTCCTACTTCTCCCATAGTTTCTTGTGATATTACTTATCATCCAATTTTTTTATTATATATCTTTAGTTTTATTTTTTTAACAAATTAAAGGTGTAGTAAATTTAGTCTCATCCTTTCTATTATCATATTCTTAATTATGATATAAAGTTTAAATTATTTAAGAATCAACAGTATTTTATGAATATCGTCTTTGATATTTTTGGCTCATTGTTTTTATATTCAATATTCAACTAATATGAACTATGTGCATGTCTCAAAAACATGTTTATAATTGAAAATTTTCTAAAGTTATGAGCTCGAAACTAATAAGCCAATAAAATGTGTCACATTTCCCAATCATAATACAAGTTTCTTATTTTTCTTAATAATAGCTCAAGTCTCTTTTCATATTCAAAATGGAATTCTTGTTTCACGAATGCAATATTTTTTGCAGAATCATAATTTTTATGAAGTTATTGTTGAACTCCTATGTGTTTGAGTGTAATATCCAATTGAATTTACTTTTCAAATAATTCCTTTTTAGCTTCATTTTCCCGAATTCCCTCTTTAGGTGTTAGGATTAGGAACTCCCTCTTGAATGGTTTGAAAATTATGTCATATTCACTTTACTTATTATCTCAATTAGCCCTCTCTATGCTTGCTTTGACTATATTACTCTTGAGACTTTAATATTCTAGATAACCATTTTGTAGTTCCCCACTATGGTTGATCGACTTTGATGTTACCTTTATTTTTATATAGCTTTATAGCACATACATTCTTTGAGGACCTAAGGTAGAGGATCTAGTTACTTTAATTTTATTATAGTGAATGCCACAATAATTGTGATGTGTCATTTTGATGTTATTTTGGTTATGATGATGATGTTTGTGATGGACCTATTTGATGACTATGTGTAATCATGTTGATGAATTCATTATCTTGTTTTGTTTACATATTCTAAGGATTAGCTTCTTGTTTACAATTAGCGATTATGTTTAGGATTACTGTAGTAGGGAATTTAGAGAAATGATGTCCCAAATTCCTTCTTTCTTTGTAGCTTGGATGCCACCTACAAGGAAGCACACTATTAGAATTGATAATTGTTATGCATATAACAAAAATGTAATGTAATCAATGGGAAAACAAAACATGATCCATACACTTTGAACAATAGAGAAAACTAAGAAAAATGAGAAACAAACTAAACACAAGGGAATAGGAAAATATACTCTTTATTATTTTTTGGTAGAGATACAATATGGTAAGTATGAATATGCTTCAAAAGAGTTGTGGTGAGAAATGGTTCTCCCTAACTCTCAACGAGGAGTTTAATTTCTCCAATCGTTTTGCAAAGCACCCCCTTTTCAAAGAATCTTGTAGAAAAACTCTCAAAATTGGAATTCTTCTTTGCAAGATAAGCCTAATTTATTAGGAAATTCTTGGTAGCATAATAGCGCATTCAATTCTTCTTATACTTGGCTCTCCTTCTCCTTGTATTTATAGATGTAAAATAAGCTCATATGTAACACCGTCCTCCTACATTTACCCAAGCTAACCAATCCAATAAGGTAAGCATGTGATGAGTGGCTACTATGATGTGATTCAACTCTCCAAGTATAGCTAAGGAAGTCAAACCAACAAAACCAAACCAATATGATCTTTCGTACATGGTACAAAAAATTCAGACGCCAACCAAACCTTCCAAGTGACCAACCCATGAGGCAACTTGATATTTCAATGATCTTGACATTTCAATGATCTTGACCCCGGGCCGCTCCCATGACAAGTCATGCATGTGACTGAGGCCTTTCGCTCACTCCCACAATAAGGACACGTGAGTGATTGTGGAAATTTTCAACTAGTTCTCACAAGTGACCCGAGATGTTGTGCCACTTTTTTAAGGTAAGGACATAGGCCAGTGTTGAGAAATTCATGAAACTTTCAGAAATGATAAATAACATTGGAACAAAGGTACTAATGGAAACACTTGATCAATGACTTGACTCTATCCCTACTATCCATGACATTCATTTCTTCAAACATGTCACAAATATGTAATCTACAGGTCATAAAAACATATATGAGCATAGGGTGTCATACTTATCTAAGATTCATAAAGAAGAATTGTTTCTCTATCTAAGTAGTTGCATTATCATCTATTAGGTCATATATTCATTTTACATTCATTTGCAAATCAAAAGATGATGAGAGCCATACATCAAGTTTGTCATAAAACATACTCATAACCAACATATAACCAATATAAATAACAAGGATACAACAACCATGAAATCCACATATAAATGAGTATAATTACACATGCAATACCAACCAAAAATATTTCTTATTAATGAATGCAAAATCCAACTAGGTATGGGACTTCCATGAACCGCCTGACCATAGATTGGCTGAACTACAACTTTATTTTAGCCAATCACCCCCATGCCATATTTCAAGCATGAATGTGGGACTCAAAACCAAACCAAACTAGGATTCCTTTAGCTTTACCACAATCCTCACTAGATCACTAGGTCCCAAACTACCATGGATGCCATCAAATTTCTCCACCTACACCATAAGGAATTCACCTATCTCCTCGTCTCTAAGATTTACTGTATATCCTCCCATTAAATAATCGAGGATTCCTATAACTAATCAATACTCCACACTTCAGACTTTACCATATATCCCGCCATTCATTAGTCAAGGATTCCTACGCCCATCAAGGCACACAAATTATGGCTTTACCGCAATCTCAGTCTAGTCCAAGGATTCTTAGGCCTTATGTTTTATTTTTCAGAGACCACCTCAAGATTTGACTATTAAGTGGACAGTAGAGGCTAAACAATCATTCAAAGAAATAAAATTAACCTTAACTCAAACACCAGTCCTTACAAGCCCAAAATTTGACAGAGATTTTATGATTTTTTCATTTGCATCAGAACACACCATAGCTGTAGTTTTACTACAAAAGGATGATCAAGGATGTAAAAAACCAATAGCCTTTTCTAGTAAAGCTCTTAGAGATGCCTCATTAAAGTATAAAATAATGGAGAAACAAGCTTTTGCTTTGATAAAAGCTATTAAGGATTTTAGAGTGTATATATTATATTCTCATGTAATAGCTTATGTTCCCAATGTTGTAGTGAAAGAAATCCTCACACAGGAGGGAGTTGATGGTGAAAGAGGAAAATGGATAGCTACTATTTTAGAATATGATATAGAGATTAAACCTACCAAGTTAATTAAAGGTCAGGGGTTGGCCAAACTTATGGCAGAAACAAATAGCCAAGCCCTAGACATAAATCTTATTGCAAAACTAGATAATGAATAGGAGATGGCGACTCCACAGATCAACTAATCCTTTCTAGATTCCCCCTGGTATGCTGATATTGTATATGTTCTACAAAACCTGTAGGCTTCTCCAAGGTTATCTAGAACTGAGAGTAGGTTTTTGAAAATGAAAGCTTCAAAATTTTGCATTCTAGATAATACTTTATCTTGGAAAAATCATGAAGGAATTTTGTTGAATTGTTTATTGTAAGAAGAATGTGACAAATTACTCCAAGAATTTCATGCAAGAGATTATGGTGGACATCTCTACTGGAAGTCAATTGCTAACAAAATTCTAAGAGCTGGATTTTATTGGTCAACCTTGTTTGCAGATGTTAAAAGATTTACAACTTCCTACCATAAATGCCAGATCTTCGAAGGCAAAAGAAAAATTTTACCCTTGCCTTTGAAACCTATTTCCATAGAAAAACCTTTTCAACAATAGGGTCTTGACTTCATTGGAGAAATCCATCCACCCTCTTCTACTCAACATAAATAGATACTCACTGCAATTGATTACTTTACCAAATGGATAGAAGCTATTCCCTCTAGACAGGCCACTGATACTATAATAATATGTTTTCTAGAGGCTAATATTCTGTCTAGGTTTGGTTGTCCCAACAAAATCATCACAGACAATGCTGCAGCTTTCAAGTTAAAGAAAATGATTAATTTCTGTCATAAGTATCACATAACACTTGGTCATTCCACAACTTATTATCCTCAAGGGAATGGACTTTCAGAATCCTCCAATAAAAGTCTAATGAATGTTATCAAAAAACTATTGGAAGGCAATAAGAAAACTTGGAACAAGAAATTAACCAATTCTTTGTGGGCGGATAGGCTTACAACTAAGAAATCCATTGGAACTAGTGCCTATGAGCTAGTATATGGAATGGAAGCAACTTTCCCATCATCCTTAGGAGTTCCAGTCATGAAATTACTTCAAGAAGCCCAAGTGCAAAAAAATAATATACAGAGGAGAATTAACCAGACTTTCCATTTATAGCAAACCAGAGAGGAAGTATACAATAGAACCCAAGTACTACAAGAAAAACTTAAGAAGCTTTTTGGCAAAAGGACCGAAGCAGAAGAATTCTATCTGGGAGACAAAGTGTTAAAATGGGATTCAAGAAGAGAGTACAAAGGGAAACATGGGAAGTTTGATTTCCTGTGGAAAGGTCCATACATAATATATGCCTTTCGAGGAAATAATTCATATTTTCTTAAAGAATTGGATGGTGCAGAGATCGAAGGAGGAATAGTCAATGGTCGAATGTTAAAGCACTACATTGATCCTAGCTTCTAATCTTTCTAGGTTTTTTAAACGGTATATATTATATCCTTTTACAGTTCAATGTTGATTGGATGGTAAAAATTTTGAAGTTGAAGCTCGAAGAGAAGGCCCTAAGCTTCAGAAGTATTAATGTCATACATACAAATAAAGCATCAAGGAAAAGGATATTTGTAGAGCATAATCATAGTCTTACAACAGGCCATTGATCTACAATTCTTGACTTTCAACCAGGAAAAGCCATCTACAAGTGGAGCCACTATTATATTCCTAAACCAATAGGTGTCATATATCATGATTGACTTGGTTTAGCTCTGAAATATGTACATACATTTTCTTGTTGCAAATGTTTTCCATATTTGTAAAAAATCAAAAGATTAAAAAAATGAAAAGAGGGTATGTCCTAGAAAAAGAATAAAAGGACAAAAAGAATGAAAATGTTAGAAAAAATAAAAAATGAACCCCAAGAAAAATAAAAAGACCATGAAAGTGTGCTAGTTAAAATGCCACTACTATCTTTTCTTTTATGCATAATAATGATTGTGTGCAGCTTGTTACTTATGCCACAATCCATGGTAACCAAATAGTTTAATCTTGGTTATTCCATGTTTTAAATTTCATGCCTAGAGATAGATAATAAAATCTTACCAAACTGTTTAATCTTGGTAGATAAGTAGATAGGTAGAGTGAATAAAAGGATGCTCAACAATTTAATCTAAGCCCTTGGATGCAATAAGGATAGACTTAGTTAGAATACCATTGTAAAAGAGAAGAAAAGGTTTTGATAAGGGTTTTCCAGTTTAAGTGCACCCTAATAAAAGAAGAAAAAATGGTAGGATAAGTAGGTAGGGTAAGTAGATGAATGGTTGCAGAATTATGTATGGTGAATGATTATCTAGATATCAATTCATATACTTTCATCATAAAAGAACTTAAAGATATGGATGACAATGAAGACATTTACATCATAGACAAAGTCAAACTAATTAACCTCCTCACTCATTTTTTCCCTAAATTTTACTGATTTCCTATAAGTAATAAAGCACCAACAACCTAAAAATTAAAGGGGTTTAGAGCATTTCTCTAACTTCTGGAGGGAGCAGACCCTCGACCCAATAACTTGTAAGGCCTAAGTGCTAAAGCCCCTTCATCAAAATTTACCCCCTTCATAATTCATTCATTCCCTTCAAATCCTTTTCCCAGGGTAAAATCACTCTTTTACTTAGGAAAAATAAATGGTTCTTCATAAAAACCCCCCAAATACATTTTAGCCTAAGTCATAATATTGGATGATGAATGAATTTTTCGGAAACATTTACTTAGCACATTTTTCTTTTCCCATGGTCATATTAACCTTTGATTCTTATTATTTATTTAACTCCTGAAACAAATTACCTTTTCCCATATTATTAATAAAAATACCAAAATAAATAAATATCTCGTCCCGATGCTTTGAAAAAGAAACCATAATAGAGTTAATTAAGATGAATCAATTAATCGAATCGTGATTAGTTAAGAGCCAAAATCCTCGACGTATTAAAAAGGGATTAATTAGTCACTTGGATTAATTAATAACCTCTCTGCCAATACCATTCTCCCTGATATAATTAAATTCATTTAATTATGTTGATTATGTCATCGGGTGCCCTCCATTAACTCCCTAACACTTTCTCCTGCCGAATGTCATTCGATCTACCTTCCTGCATCCAATGACTCTCGCTCATATCGCGTGGGGCTTTTTTTCGAACACTAACCATCTGATACAAGCTGTTTTTTCTTTTTGCCGATGATACGTGATTCAATTTGTGGCATCGCGCAGACCTCCCCCAATACCGCCAAGCACCCAAAATCTGTGCGAAATAAACCGCTTACCGCTCACACGCTATGTGACAAACTGTCTATTGTTCAGTTCGCTTCATATTTTAAAGATTTTCCCGTTAAATATTCGAACACCAAGAACCCAGGTTTTCTCGCCCTTCACCCATTCTACTCTGTAAACTTATGAAATCCTTCTGCTCCACCTAAAAGCTCTGCTAACCAATTCAAGCATGGTTTACTTCCCGAAATCATTTTGGACTCACTCCATAGACCTATAAAGCTCAATAAATCCCTTAATGACCCTCCCTATCAAACCAACATTTTCCTAACAATTTGTTTTGTTTTACAGGCAATCAAAAGACCGCAACCTTGGATAAACAGTCTTAATACTATTCATAAGACCTGTTTACTCCGAGATTATTACCAAATATATTCAAACAAAGATGGAAAATAAAACCTAAAGTTAAAGGACAAGTAGAGGAAACATGAAGTTAAATGATTTACTATTGAAATAGACAGTAAAAAACCTAAAATATACAATGAAGGTAAAAGGACACAGTAAAGAATAATCAAAGTGTATCAGGGTTAAAGAGTATCAGATTGAAGGCCAAGTCAAGTAAATTAACTAGCATGACAATAAACAATAGGGAAAACTGTTACAGAGCATACAAATTCATGTCAAAGTGAAGATAGATGAAAAAACAGAACAGTAAAAGTAAAACAATAAAAGTAAATCTGGATGTAGTAAGGGTTAAATAGAGATGAAAACACTCTCACCAGCAACAATGAAGTTTATCTAAAGTAAAAGTGAAAAAAAGTTAAAAGAAATTTAAGGTTAAAAGATGAAATCAGAGCATAAATGGTACATTCTTCAGAAATTTCCTGTTTAAGTCATAGTTTTTCAAAAACTATTGTGGCCAATCCAAGAAGTAGTTTGAGAAACTAGAAGAGGTTTTTGTTCCTAACAGGCCAATATACGAAAATCTATCTCAAGTTTTACACAGGTGTTACCGAAAGTGAGATAAGTGCATATCTTCACAGCCTATTTTCAGTTTGTGCAAAGTCCTGTTTTTGACATCGTTTTGTAGAGAATATTGTGAACATCTGGAGTTGAATTTTGGGAAAATGAGAGAGGTTTATCTCAAAAACTTTCTTATCTACAATAACCTCTTTCATGTTTTTTATATCTAGCTTATATTGAGATATAGTAGCGTATCATTGGACCCTAAGTTTGCATAATTTCTGGGGCAGAATGCATAAAGGAAGGATGTAGTTAGTGACTAGGATGCCTTATCATCACTTAAGAGTTGCTATCAAATTCAACTTTCTCTTCTTTGTCACCATAAATCCATAAAAATAGTGCCAAATAGATTCATTAGTTTTGAATGTCCTTTATTTAAGTTCTATTAATGTAAAACAGTTGAAGATATTTATGAAATCAATCTTGATATTTTTTCAAGATATTTCAGTTTAGAATTAGTATAAATACTTCTCCATTTGAAGTATTTTGCATGGATTCTATAACATCTCTATAAATCTATGCTATCAAGCTGATAAAGATTTTGTAATCAAACTTGGATTTTTGTTGGAAAAGAAATGAAAGTTGAGGACATTTCATCAGATTCTTGTGTAGTCTGATCACAAATAAGTATTCAGTCCTTGTGATTTTATGTGTTTTCTATATGTTTCAATGTTTCATGCATCCTAAATCTAAATGGTAAAATAGTCAAAGTGTATCAGAATTAGCTTTATTTCTCTCTGCTATCAACAGTTTACCATTTTCATGTTTTCTTCTAAATTATCTCGATAAAGGAATTCTTAATTGCTCCTCTATCCCCATAGTTTTTCTCATAAGTCCTTGGTATAGGATTCTTAATTGCCCTCTGCTAGCTGACATATCTTCCTTTCATCTTTCTAATCTTGACTTGAGGATTCTTGATTGCCCTCTAGTTTTGAGTAGAAATATCACCCATTCAAGTCCCAAAGTTTGTTTTTATTATGTTACCCTTCCTGTTGAACTCATACCTCAACAATTTGACTTGATCTAGTAAATTATCCTTGATTGACTTCATAGCCCAATGGCCTAAAATACTATTTTAGCTAATTTTTTTTCTTCGAATGATTGTTTAGCCTCTATTGATCTAGTTGTTGTTAACAATTGTTGTTGGCAGCTTGTCAAACAGGTACAAATGAAAGTTTTGTGGAGTAGATGTACTTCACATTTGTTTGAGCCACCTTGGATCAATGATCAAGGGAAATAAGTTCAAACCACCTTCTATGACCAGTAAAACAGTAGTTTTGCAAGAAGGTAAGGAGGAAGACAGTTATTCCCACGAAGACCATCCCATCCAAGAAGGGAAGTGGTTAGAAACTATTGGTGCAGAGGCACTATGCAAAGGAAAGTGTGGGGAGATTGAAAGAAGAGAGTGAGTCACTCTCATTTACTATTCAGATCAGTATATTAGTCTTTTGGAGACCAAAAGTTCTCTTAGTGGGAAGGCGTGATCCAAAAATGGATCCTGAATAAACCTTTTAGTCTAAAAGACTTCACATAAGAGGTAAAAGGTGCCAAAGGGCACAAATCCTTTGTAAATCAGAGGAAAATGAAAATCATAGGCTATTCCTGGAAATAGTCTTATTGCAGAGATCTCTTCATTCTAAATCCCATGCAACTTAAATGGGTGAAAACAGACTTTGGATGAAGAAGTTATTGTTAAAAAAACAATTGCTCAATGTCCTTAGAAAAGGGGGCAATGTCATTAATCTTCGAACTATATTGAAAATTTTTATTTTTAGTATAGGCTCATGGGCCAATCCACATCTGACACATGGAAGGCCAAGATTGGGCCATGTGGCCCTGTTTGATTGGTTAAAGAGGAAATATCCCATCGACAGATGGCTATATAAAGGAGGGACCACAGGTCTTAAGGCATCGCGGCATGCGATCACCGAAATATCGCATTACATATAACCAAAGGGAAGGACTTAACCACAGGCATGAGGACTTGCGATATGCGATTGCGCTTTATCGCATCACTTAAATCTGAAGGAAAAGGACCAAGACCCGTGACCAGGTGACTTGTCGATGTGCGATGGGCCAATCAAGCAGAGATCGGATTTCGACGATCGGAGGAGCGGAGCACCTAGACCCCTGTGACATGTGATAAGCAATGGGCCGATAGTGCCAATATGTAATTAGCAATCAGCGATTAGATCAAAACAATGCAAAGGGGAGAAAGCAACATGCGATATGCAATACACACGAACCTGAAATATTATATATGCGGATCCATATCCCTTTGAGATCTGACTTAAGTCTTTCTGCTCATATTTTCCTGTGTAATTCCGAATATCTCTGTGTATAGGAATTCTATTTAGTTTTCGGGAATTTGTCCGAAACAAAGGCCTGTGTGTATTTTCCACTATAAAAATGGCTTCCATTCATTGTGCCACACTATAAGCGGGCATTATATTAAAATGATGTGTTTTGTAACAGGGATGCGTTATGCAAGATGCAGAGCCGTAGAGGATTGATTGCAGAGAGAAGAACAGACAGAGAAAAGAGATCCACAAAGGCGAAAAGGGAATGATTCCTCATTATTGGGGGACAAAAGAATGACTGGAAGAAAGGGAACCCAAGGGGGACAATGAACAGACAACGCGATTTGGCTTAAAAGCCATGAATATCAAAGGCTATGGGTTGCTGAGTATTTGATGGTGACCGAGTTGTTGTTTGTTTTTAAAGTCGAGCACAGGTTGGCAGTGCTGAGACATCAGTGCAGAAGCAAAAGAGCAGCCTACAAGGTCACTTGGAAGCCAAGTGAAAAGCCAAGAGGGCTGTGAACTGATAAAAAGCCAAAGAAGCCAGAGCTAAAGAGCTAAGAGCCAAGAGCCAGAACCAAGAGCCAAAGAGGCAGAGTTAGAGCCAAGAGCCAAAACCAAGAGCCAGAGCTTTAAGAGCCAAGGGATAAAATGGTGTCTGAACCCACTGTTTATGTGTAGAATAGTAGGAGTTGAGCCAAAGATCTTGTAAAAAGACTTATACCATAATCCAAAAGAGCCTAGTTGAACTAACTAGAGCTCACGGAGACATAGCCCAAGATTTGTGGGTGAACTCTTAATTAATTTGTTTTCTTATGTGTTTGTTTCATAGTGGTTCATCATTCACTATTATATGCATTTATACATCAGTTTCAGCACACTAATTTATAGCACAGCAACAAAAATTAAAGCAAGTAATCAGTTGAAAACAAATACAAGCATACACCCATATTTTCAAGCATTTCTTAATTCCACATTGGTTAATCATTAAGACTTGGGAAAATTTAAAGCTTTGGAAGTGGGAGAGGTTCTTGTAAGTTAGACAAGAAGCCTAAGAGCCTCATTTTCAGATCAAAACTCATTTTGATGATTTTCTTCTCTTCCTTCATCTTAGTCAACACACCAAAATCATAACATACCAACAACATCATGACAAAATAAACTTCATGAAATTACATAATTCATGACAACCATTCCCATAACAATGGATGCATAACAACATATAGACACTAACATGCATAACAAATGCATATACAACCACCATGTACTCATGTCAAGAACATCCGAACCAAAACATCAATAAATTCTACTTGTCAACATTATTATAACAATGACCACTACCATGCATACTTAACAAGAACATATACTTCCTACAAGCATGCATGACAAACACATTCCACCCATATAGACCAAGTGTTGAACCATACTCTAATACCACCTTGTAGCACCCTCCTCCCACATTTACCCAAGATAATCGATCCACTGGGGTAAACATGTGACGAGAGGCTACTATGATGTGATTCAACTCCACAAGTATATTTAAGGAAGTGGAACCGAAAAGTATATTTGGTGTTGTCTTTCAATGATGTCTCTCTCATAATAATCTGTGTTTGACAGATTTGGGTTGAATTATTTATGCAATGATATTTTGACTGGAGATGATTCTACTATGTGATTATCTGTATCTTGTGTAGTGATATGTGATGGGTTTAGTATGTGATTCAGTGATTGATTTAGTGTGACAGTTATTTAGACTCAGTTGTTTAGTAGTTTTAGATATGTATGCAAGTCCTCTTAAGGAAAAGTGCGTAGATATGTGGGTATGAACTAGAATAGTATCGTATATATTCTGACATATGTTTGATCAAGGTTTACAATAGAAGAAGTTTGTTTCTATGATGGGTAATAATGTTTAGCTTATTGATGAGTAGTTGTGCATTGATACAATCTATCCTCGTTTACTTTGATGTAGTTTTATTCATTGATTAAGATTCAGTGATTTCTTTGATGATTCAGTTGGTTCAATGATTGAGTGATATGATACAGTGATTGGTTTCAGAATTGTTATTTGGCATTGGCCTTAAATGATGGTCATGGGTCTAGTATGAAAATATGATGAAAAGTGGCCTACATGTTTGATGTTTTGGATTAGGTGGATCTACTATGAAATATTATGGAACATGGTCCACAGAGGTGCTGAGGGTTGAAGCCTTCAGTGAGGAAGTCAAATCTTCCTTCCAGTGGTAGCTGTCATGTTTGATGAGGGGGTTGGAGCTCCCTTTCAGTAGGAATCAGTGAACGAGATGAGTTGGTTGAAGCTCCCTTCAAGTGAGTGCTAGAGATTGAGAGAAGTTTGTAGCCTTCTATGGGTGGGCACCTGCATACTAGTATGAGTCTACAACAATACAATATTGTAATATGTTTTCCTTTATAATAAGATGAAGACTGAGATGATGAAAACGATGCTTTTCTCCCACATTGGTTTTCAACATAAACATATTGGTTTCCACATGTGTTGTTTTGTGGCTTACATGTGATGGATTGTTCTGCTATTAATACTCATGGTTACTATTAATTAAATTCTAATGAACTAGTGATATAATGTTTAAAGTATAATAAATGATGAAATGTCTAAAAAGATAGCTAACGGGATATACATTGGTTTCCTTCATCATAGTCATGTACATATGCTAATTTACTTAATTACTGTAGCATAGAGAAATATGAATAAGAAATTGAAAGGTTTACGTGAGTTTTAAAATATTGATTCACACCTCCTCCCCCCTGCCCCCTCCTAGTATTTTTCCCAACAATTGGTTTCAGAGGAGGCCACATCAGTTGAAGCTTAACCGCTTGGAGTGGATCAAAGATGGTGTGAAAGAAGAAGATAAATCAAAGCAAGGAGTAAAAAAACTATGGTAGTAATAGTGATATATCATATGTAGTGATAGTTACAGATGTTAGCAAACATTATGTTTTGGTAGCACCCCAATTTCTATTGATTAAGAATGAAGAAGACAGTAACAAATAACTATAAGGTATGGGTATTTGTTATAATTGTGGTCCATTTCCTTTTCTATGTAATAATGAAGATAGTGAATCATAGTGAATCAAATAAACTTGCATTCATCGGTAAAAGTGAAGCTAAGCATTCTAAAGAGGAAACCGGTTAAAAAATGATGGACATAGAAGTAGAAGTACAAGGAATGTCTGAAGCAATGGACAATGAAGGCTTACCTATACTAAGAAATGATAATTATCAACAATGGAAATAAAATATGAAGTATAATATAATGAACCTTGATGTTTGGTATTTAGTATGTACTGGCTTCACCAAAATTCTTGCATCAAATGAAGAAGTGCAAAAGAATAGTAACATGTTAAGTGACATCATTAATAACATACATGATTTGACATTAAATAGGGTATTATGCAACTGCACAGGATGTATGAGATAAGCTATAGGAAATCCATGAAGGAAGAATAAAGGAGGATTGTTCATCACAAGAACCAACAGGTAAACTTATTTCTAAAGAAAATAATGACGCATCAAAAGGTTAGTATGTTGCTAATTTGAAGAAGACAGAAGAGAGGAAGTTCTTAATCTTAGAAGAAAACTTGATCTTGATTTGAAAAATATTATTAATCTTAAACATAAATTACAGGTATATGATAACAAATCAATATATGGTGTAGTAGAATCTAAACAATATTGTGAAGGCCTTGAAGCAGAGGTTTTCTCTCTAAAAACAAATCTTGAAAAGTCAAACAAGTGAAATGAAGAAGTACTTCAAGCATTTTAAGAAGAAGAGAATGGGCTAAAGGAATAAATTATCAATTTAAAGGATAAAATGGAAGAAGGAAGAAAGGTTAAAGAAGCCATGACAAATAAATATCTTGAAAAGGAAAAGAAATACCAAATAATAGAGGTTGAGGTAAACATTCTAAAAGGTAAATTAAAATAAAAGGATAAACATTTGGGATTTCAATATAGTACTAATATTTTGGATAACATTCTTAGTAGTCAAAGGTATTCTTCCATAAAATATGATCTTGGTTTTCATGAAACTATTAAAGGAGAATATAATTCACAATCTAGTTCAGGGAATGAAAAGGGTAACAATGCAAAACCTGAAGTGCTCAATAAAGAGATAAGAGGCCAACCCCATAAACTTCAAACGAAATCATCTACCTCTAATTATAGAAGTATTAATTGATTCTCTCGAGTCTGATTAATAATGTTGAATGATTTATATGTCATAATTGTGGGCATGTTGCATCTAATTTCAAAAGAATATTTTTCAAGCAAGAAGTCAACTCACAAGAAGTACTTTAGCTCCCAGGTACTCATGTTTATTCAAGGGATATTATTTTACTTGGAACATATTTGGTCACAAATCTATTGATTTCAATAGAATGAACATAAAAAAAATATTACAATTCCTTTGCTCCCTTTTCTGGTCAAATAACATGAAGTTTGGACATGTAGCAAAAGAATGTAGGAAAAAATCAATGAATCACCAAAGACAACATGGAAAGAAATCAAATAATGTCAAAAGACCTAAGAATCCACCAACATTTCTCATAATAAGCAGAAAGAAGAAGAAAATAATATAAGGTGTGGTCTTGCTCTCTGCTCATTTGAGGATGAAGATGAATGGTACATAGACAATAGATGCTCTAATCACATGGCTCAAGATATGACTAAGATCGAGTCTCTCAAGAAAAATGAAGATAGTAAGGTTATTCTTGCAAATAGTGCTCTAGTAATAGTTCTGGGAAATTTTAGAGCTAGAATTAATACACATAGAGGAACAATTGATACTTTGTTAGTTCAAGGGCTAAAGAATAATATTTTAAGTGTAGGTCAAATGGTAGATAAAGGACATATACTTGTGTTTACATCAACAAAATTTTAGGTTATAGATGAAGAAATTGAAAGCAAGAGGATACATAAATTCAGACAAGTTATATGTGTTTAAAGAACTGAATTCTCACATAAATGAGGAAGATTCAAACTCATAGTAAAATAAGATGATCTCTGCTAAAGTATATTGTTATTAAAATAATACTTCTCATAGTGATTTCAAAAGTGATGAGAGTTACATGACCTCATGAAGGGTAGGAGATGATTATCATTTCCTTGGGATCAGTGATGTATGATCTAAGGGGGAGCTGTACATATATCTTGATGATGATTCCGATGTTGATTTTATATTCATGTTGCCTATATTAATAATAGTGCATCACAGGTAGTAACATTGAAACAAGAACATAAAGTACAAACTTAGGGGCAGTTGTCGCCATGAAAGTTTAACATTTTACTTTTTGTACATGGATCTCATAAAGGATAATCACTTGTATACGTGAGTTGTGGTCTAGACAGTCGCGTATGTTAAACTCAGATGAAGAAATTGTGGGACAGACTCAGGGGGGAAGTTCTGATATGCTTCATTTAGTTATTATTTGGATTTCTGCTTGTGACATTGGTTGGTTACAATTTATTGATGCTCAGATACTACTTAGAAGTAGTATTGCCTTATTATGGTTTATGAGTTGCTGCAATGTGACATTAATGATTTGGTTCTTTTGATATCTTTACTAATTGATGAAGATGGATATGATATAATCTTATAGTGAAAAGTTGGCACAAGTTCGCGGGGAGAACTTTCTATACTTCTAATGGTGCATTTTTGGCATATGATATCATGAGAATTCTTTGTTGCATGATGATGTTCATGATAAGTATATATATCATTGATGATGTGTAGTTATTGCTGCTAAAGACACATATGATGTTGTTATTCTTCCATTAGTGATAATAAAGTCTTGGATAAATTTACACTTAGTGGAGTTAATTCTACATGACGAAGATTTCCTTATTGACATTAGTTGATGATGATGAGTTTCACTCACTAATTATATGGTTTTGTCATTATGTATTCAATGATGCATAATTTGCATATGGTGCAATTATGGATGATGCTTATAATGTTTTTCTTGGTTCTCACATATGTTACATCATGATTATATATGTACATGATATTCTACGCATGATATGTTGATTGAAGCATCTTGATATTGATAATATAATATCAAGGAGAAGGCTTACTAATAAGGCTTGATTGCACAATATTATAATTGGTTGATGATGATGAATTCTTACATCTTTCTATCTTTATGTCATAAAATTGCAAATAGGAATCTTATGGTTGATCACTTGAGTTGCGTATAGTGTGATGATTCTTCTTGATACAATTGATTAATGTTGAAGGTTCTCCTTATCTTTGATAGATGCATATGATGATATCTATGAGGAAAAGGAATTTTACATGAAGATAAGAGGATGGTTATTTATATATTGTTGGGTGATGCTTGGATACATTGCATATTTAGCCACATGTTGATGCTTGAAATATTCGGTCACATGGTGATGTTGATTGATGCTACATTGTCCTATCTTACTTTATGGTGATATTCTTGGTTCTCACATATGTTGTTGATGCATGAAAAGATATTTCGTTGTGCTGTAAAAAATCTATATATCTTTGTTGTACGAGGATTGCAGCTCTTAGGGAAGGAGCATGTTGACCTTGATGAGGTCAAGGGGATGATTTGGTAATAGATCTCTATGGAAAAATCTTATGTTGTTGATGTTTCATACTTGGTCACAAGTTGATGATATTGAAGCTACATTGTCTTATCCTGCATATTTGATAATGAGGATGTGCATGTTGTTGCAAGATCCTATGATGACTATTATTGTCTTTCTATCTCATGGTTGAGGTCATTGTCCTTGGTTTTGGTCATATATGTCATGTAAGGGTCATGTAAGGACCTGTGATGTAATAATTGTAGAATGCAATCATGTTTGGACTATTAGAGGTCAAGTCAATTATATATGTAATCCAATTTTGGGAATTAGATGTAATGTTGAGTCAAATATGTATCCCCACTAAGTTGGGTGATTGATGTAAGCATAAGTATTTGGTAATAGGAAAGTCAATACTTAGTTAAGTCATAGAGTCATGTACTTCATTAAAAATATTCCAAGAAGACTCCACATATTCTCAGCGAGACCATGGCCAATGTTCATATTCAACAAATCAGACCTACAGTGATGTTCTCTACAAAGGGAGAAATAAGTCTTCATTCAACATTGATCAACTCTTTTCCCTTGATGTGAAAGGGGGAGAGTACCTTGGTGATTGGAGCATAATGCTTGGGGAGAAGCTTGATGTGTCTACAAATGTGTGTACATGTATCTATATGTAGTGATGACCAAACAATAAAGTGGTTTCCATCAAGTAAAAGGGGGAGATTATTGACATTATAACTAATGTGTTGTCCTTGATGGAAACCTAATTGACAAATATGTCAACATGATGATTATGCAATGTGACAAAGAGAATAGAAAAATGTTGTCGTTCATGGAAACCTACTTGATAAATATATTAACATGATGGTTCTGTAGATGCTACATGTGAGATAGCCAAAGGAATATCAATTCAAAGATATAGGAATGATAAAGGTATTATATGTGGGTCGTAGGAAGAAAAGTCATGTACATATGAAGGTATGATAAAGATAAGTCGCGTACAATGTCCACACCATGGTATTATGAATACTAGGGATATTTACAATGATGTTGGTCATTAGTAATGAGCACGACAATAGATATTTGATCTTGTCAAAGGATACCATCGACATTACTAAGGGATTGTCCTAAGTTATTGGCTAAGGCTCATACTATATAAGGAGATGGAGATGGAGTTAGGTGTGCATGTGATGGATTATATATGAATTAATTGACCTGAAACAGGAGTGTACCATGGATCGTGGGGATGGATCAGATTTAATAGATTTGAAATGACCACATATTAAATAATTTGTTTAGGGTTTGATAGATCTAGGATGATGATATTATGATGTGTATGTAACCATTTGTATGCTGAGATTTTAGTTTACCGATATGTTGTACAATGAGGGTATGATTAAGTGTTTACATATCTGTATGTTAGCTTTCCATTGAGAAGTCACATATATACACAGATCTTCTTTTGACTAGTCGTGTGTATATTCTGCATTATGGACATATTTTTATGCAAGTGTGGTGAATGATAAGTGTGTACATACACATAAATTGTTTATAAGAATCACATATATCTACTAGTGTTTTGCAGTATGAACTGTTAATGATGTCTCATGAGTTCTGTTATGTTTGTTCTTGTGTTTCAATGATGTCTCTCTCATGATAATCTATGTTCGATAGTTCTGGTTGGGTTTAAATGTTTATGGAATGATATATTTACTAGATATGATGCTATTGTGTGATGATCTATATCTAGTTCAGTGATCTGTGATGGGTTCAGTATGTGATTCAGTGATTGATTCAGTATGAGAGTGATTTAAACTCATCTATTTAGTATTTTGAGATATGTACACAGGTCCTCTTAAGGAGAAGTATGTACATATGTAGTTATGACTTAGAAGAGTAGCGTATATATTCTGACATATGGTTGATCAAGGTTTACAGTAACAATAATTGGTTTATGTGATGGGTAACAATGTTTGGCTTATTGATGAGTAGTTATGAATTGATATGATCTATACTGGATTAGTTTGATCTAGATGTATTGATTGATTAATATTCAGTGATTGCTTCGATGATTCTCTTGGTTCATTTATTGATTGATTTGATACAATGATTGGTTTTAGAATTTTTATCTGGCATTAGGCTTGAATGATGGTTGTGGGTCGAGTCTACAAATATGATGAAAAGTGGCTTATAGGTTTGATGTTTTGGATTAGGTGGATACGTTATAAAATATTATGAAATGTGGTTCACAGAGGTGGTGAGTGTTGGAGCCTTCAATGAGGAAGTTGAAACTTCCTTTTAGTGGTAGCTGGAAAGTCTTATCAAGGAGTTGGAGCTCCCTTCTAGTAGGAGTCAGTAAACGAGTCAGAGACGACAACAATAATAGTTTTCTCCCTCCTTGGGTTTCCACCTAAAAACCATAGTATCCTGATGTCTTGGTCTGTTTCTTATTTATGATGGTTTATTATGTTCTTACTGCTCATGGTTATTGTTAATTAATTGCTAATGAAGTAATGATACACTCACTAAAGTAGAATAAATGAAGAAATGTATGAAAATATAGTTAACTTGATATAAGTTAGTTCGTTCATTATAGTCACGTACCTATGTTGGTTTACTTAATTACAGTAGCGTATATAAATATGAATAAGAAATTGAAAGGTTTAAGTGAGTTTTAAAATATGGATTCACCACCCCCCCGCTTAGTATTTTTACCAACAATGCTTATTTTGTGTAGGATATAGGTGTTGGGAATGGAAGAAATATATTCAAGAGCTAAATTAATGTCATCTACAACCATGCTAGTGAAGATCACACATAGGCTTCAAGAATAAAGAAATGCTTGGATACTCTATTGAATCTTTCGTTATATGTTAAATAGTTTGAGATATTTGATCTAACGTAACATAGTGGACGATTTATCCACTATTATATTAAAAATCAAGGGAATATATATGGAGGTGGTCATGTATACATAAGAAGGATTTTCCTCACAATATAAGTAACAAATCAGAGGGGCTTGATCCAGGCGGATATTGGTGGCCACCTGCCAAGTCCATCTGGACCCCCATCATTGTTTCTCTCAGCATTTTCAGTTTCCTTAATTGTAGCACAACTTACTATTTTTAGCAGTTTTTCGGGTCCTGAACTTCCGGAGCCTTTTTGAGGCCCTAAAAGACGTTTTTTGGGAAATCTGGGGGCAACATGGGTCCATGGACCAATGTTTCCCTTCCCAAAGTGGTAGTTCTCAGATAGATCTTTCTAACGAGCTATCGTACGCGTCAAACGGAGATCATATGCCAAAGTTACGAACCTGGGAAATTGATGTACCAATTTACCCAAACGGGGCCCACAATTTGGCGTTTCATCTTCTAGGGTTAGGTTTTGGGATGTGAAGGGTTTTTCATTGTTTCTCAACAATAAATAGGCCTCCGAGCCTCATTATAACACAGTTCGGAGGCTTGTAGTCACCACATCTCTTCTCAGAGATAAGCTACCATCGCACTAGCTGGTTTATTTCCATTTCTGGTTGTAAGCATATTTCAATATTTTCCATTAATGAAATGAAGTATTATTTCCGCTCCATATTTGTGTATATGGTTATCTCTGTATTTTGTTGCGTTCCTGTTTAAATCCATATCAGTGGTATCAGAGCGGTCTGCTTTTTCTCGGTTTTTCTTTGCATGTCCCCAACGAGGTCAGGATATAAGGAGTTAGGGCTTGAACTGGACGAACCTTTGCAAGACCAGTCTCGCAAATCCCGACGGCCTCCCATGGCGGATGAGAAGAAAGACGAGGGGGCAGGAGATCCTATCAAAATCTTGCTCGAAGAAGCCCTCGAGGGGCAAAGGAACGCGATGATGGATAGCTTTGCGCAGATCCTTCAGCGGCTACCTAGAGGTGACGCATCGGCTTCCAGCAGCTACTCTGGAAATGCCACGCCCTTTAAGGTACAAGTTAATTTTGAAAAACCCATATTAGAGGGTCGGAGAGACACAGATGCTGTAGATAAGTGGTTAAATCTGCTAGAGGGTTATTTTTCTGTTCATGAATTTTCGAGTCGGGAAAAGATTGTTTTTGCTCTTCTCAAAGCAGCCCCCCACGTCAAGGACTGGTGGGAAACCTACTGCGAGCAGAAGGATGAAAGTTCCGACTCACTATTTTTAGCTGCACCCACCTGGGATTCATTCCGGGAGGCCATCAAGGAGCAGTACTACCCTGTCAGAAGCTATGAGGATGAATACATAAAGTGGACCACGTTGCGGCAGGGAAGGGTCAAAGACGTGCCGGAGTTCACCAATATTTTCCATACCCTTCGCACAAAGTTGGGGATCAAGGATTCAGAGAAGCATTTGATACTCAAATACTGCGGCTGCCTCCACAAGTACATTCAGGAAGAAATAGAATTTTGTAACATCTCCTCGCTCGGCACAACATACCGATATGTCATCAAGGTCGAGAAGAAGTTTAAACAAAAGAAGCTAGACTTTGGATCTGTGAATCTGAAGCAAGGGAAGGGTGCCCCTAAACCACAGAACAAAGGACAAAGCTAGGCGGGGCAGCCCAAGACAACCCGCCAAAGCTGTAAGCAAAGAACAGCGCCGCGAAGCCGAAAAAGGACATGGGAAAATGGTGTGAGTTCCATAAGAGCTCCACTCATAACACAAGTGAGTGTCGAGCCAAGCAATCACTGGTGGCTGAGCTAAAGGTTTCTGAATCAGATGCATGTTCCGACTCTAAGTCAGAACCCGACAAGGGGAATGACAAAGGGAAGCAGATCATTGATGTGGATCCCAACGCCACTGTTGCTACTGCCAAGATCCAGAAAAATGAACCTGAAGATCCAGAAGAACGTCTCTTCCACTCCCAAATGTGGGTAAAGGGCTCCCCACTACAGTTCATTGTCGATAGCGGGAGCCAAAATAACCTCATTTCGGCAAAGGTCATGAAGCGGTTAGGCTTACCGACCACCGCACATCCACAACCATACACCATCGGGTGGCTTCACCAAGGACGGGATCTTCGCGTGAGCCAGCAGTGTCGCCTTTCATACAAAATCAAGCCCTTCACGGATGAGGTGTTGTGTGACATTGCTCCCCTTGAAGAATATTCTAGAGAAAACTCTGAGTCATAAGAAATCAAGGAAGAAGGAAACAACTCTCAAAGCAAGCAAGGAGAAAGCTCGCCCCAACAAATCAACAGTTACGAGGATTTGAATATAGCAGAAAATAAATCTTCATTTAACAGCAAAGAAGATCTCCTAAACCAAACTTCTCCGACTATAGATCGCGAAGATAAGACACCAATGTCCCAAGAACCAGAAGAGATGAAGGAGATGCAAGACAAAGGAAGTTGGAAGACTGTAGAGAAAAGAAAGAAAGCTACAACACCAATCTCGCCAAGAAAGACGAGGAGCCAGACAAGTAAAAATTAAGAAAATTGTAGGTCCGATAGACCAATTTGGTCTCAGTGGACGTTAACCATCATCATCATCATCTATCATCATTGGACAACCATACTTGTGGAAGTGACATGTATTGTGTTGATCAAGGCCCGGTTGTTTTATTACATTGGGAAATAAGTTGTATAGGATACCAGAGGTAGCACCACCTACCGCCATCTCTTTGATTACTGCAAAACAATGCAGTAAGCTTGTTTCCAAAACCGGGAAATTTGTTTTCCTGATGATACGCCCTCAAGGAAAGGAGAAGATGGTGGCCACGGCCTCCAGACAGGTCCCCTCTGCACGACAACTACAGATGGACAAGGTCATGGAGGAATACGAGGACATCTTCACCTCCCCTGCAAGGGTTCCTCTGCATTGTCAAGTCAAGCACTCCATCGATTTGACCCCAGGCGCGCCGCTACCCAATGGACCAACTCCATTCTGGAGAATGATGAAATCAAGAGGCAGATTCAGGAGCTCCTACAGAAAGGTCACATCCGTCCGAGTTCTTCGCCTTGTGGGAGCCCGATTGTGTTGGTACAGAAGAAGGATGGCACTTGGAGACTCTGTATTGACTATCGGGCGCTGAACAAGATCACTGTCTGTAACAGGTACCCAATCCTGCAGATTGACGACCTCCTGGACCAGCTAAAGGGGGCAAAATATTTCAGCAAGATTGATTTGAAATCAGGATATCACCAGGTACCAATTGAACCCTCTGATGTGTGGAAGACTACCTTCAAATCCAAGGAGGGCCTGTTCAAATGGTTGGTTATGCCTTTTGGATTGACGAATGCTCCTGCAACCTTCATGAGGCTAATGGATGACATCTTGCGGCCATTCATTAACTCATTTGTAGTAGAATACTTGGATGACATTCTGATCTTCAGCCAAAGTTGGGAAGAGCACCTCCACCACATCCGACAGGTCCTCCAACAACTGCGGCAACACAAGCTATGTGCTAATTTGGAGAAATGCACTTTTTGCATGACCCAGGTTCAGTATCTGGGATACATTGTTGATGAACAGGGGGTGCATGTGGATCCAGCCAAGATCCAAGTCATTCGGGATTGGCCATCTCCAACCACTTTGACAGAGCTCTGTAGCTTTCTAGGTCTTGCCAACTTCTACCACAGGTTCGTGTTGGGGTTTTCTCATATCAGTTCGCCCTTGAGTCAAGTCACCAAGGGAGGATCCAAAGAAAAGTTCTTTTGGTCTGAATCTCAACAGAAGGCATTCATAGAGTTGAAAGATCACCTCTGCACAAAACCAATGCTCGCGTTACCAGATTTGCAACAACCATTTGAGGTCGAGACAGATGCCTCTAACTATGCTATTGGGGCAGTCCTTACTCAACACAGGCATCCAGTGGCATATCATAGTGAAACACTTTCAGACACAGTCCGGACGTATCCCACTTATGATAAAGAGATGTATTCCATTGTGCAAGCTTGCCGACAATGGAAGAATTACATTTTGGGGAAGGAAACGATCATCCACACTGACCATTGACCCCTGCAATTCATACAAACCCAAGGGAAATTGCAGAATGATCGCCATCAGAAGTGGTCTACATACCTGCAACAGTTCCATTTGAATATCAAATACAAGAAGGGCAGCACCAATAATGTTGCAGATTGCCTCAGTCGACCACCGATCATGGCATTAACCACCGTGCTCAACTCTTGTGGGCATGAGACTTCTGACTAGCCACTTCTCTACAAAAGCGACCCAGAATTCGGCCACACATACCAGACACACTTGGAGGGTCAGCATGTTCCAGATTTTTACCTCCAGGATGCCCTTTTATGCCACCTGGGTCACCTCTATGTTCCTTCCAGTAAGCATGCCAAGATGATTTGGGAAGCACACTACAGTCGGGCTGCTGGGCATTTCGGGGTTGAGAAAACGGTGGCAGTGCTGCAAAAGTATTTCTATTGGCCAAATCTTTGACAGGATGTTGGGAAGTACATCAGATCATGTACTGCCTGTGCCATTGCCGAACCGACCATCAAGAAGCAAGGCCTCTATGCCCCGCTGCCTACCCCTAGTCGACCTTGGGAATCCATCTCCATGGATTACATGTCAGGCCTTCCTTCCACTAAGCATGGAAATGACTGTGT
>APFE030069734.1:0-29837 GCA_000404065.3 Pinus taeda | reverse complement strand
TAAGCTACCATCGCCCTAGCTGGTTTATTTCCATTTCTGGTTGTAAGCATATTTCAATATTTTCCATTAATGAAATGAAGTATTATTTCCGCTGCATATTTGTGTATATGGTTATCTCTGTATTTTGTTGCGTTCCTATTTAAATCCGGATCAATTATGCTTAATATGCCTTCAACAGAAAGGTTTGTTTACTAGTTGGCTGATGATTTAATTCTTCAGACATAAATGATTATTATGCTTATTATGCCTTCAACAAAAAGGTTTCTTGAACTTGTTGACTCTAGTGCTCTAAATTATTTTGAAATTGCTTACAAATTTGTAGCTCATACAAGTTGTTTCAAGACTTTATGGGCTTCTAATTGGTTGATTATGGTCTTGCATGGCATGTTTGGTCTTGTTTCTTACAGATGTTGTGGAAACATTGCTCAGTCAAAGGAAAATAGATTCTTTACAGTTTGTCTTTGCATTTGGATTCGTAGAAAAATTTAAACTTGTGGCTTTGTTGAAGGCATATCTCAAGCATAAAAGGAAAGCATCAGAAGAAATAACAAAAAAGGAAGAGATTATGTTGGGTCACTGGTATGTTTATTCTTATTGGTGTGGTTCATGCTCCCTTTTCAGTATAAACTATCAAAATATTAACACTTCCATGTCTTATTGTAGAATTCAACAACCTCAAAATAAATTCATTCATTGAACAATGTAATAAAGTGCATTGAAGTGCTTCACATCTATAAACTTTACGAGAGTTGTTATTGAGTCTTTGGATGTGGTTATCTTTTCAAAGAACACATGTACAAGAAGACGAGAAGTAATATGCCCAACTAATTTCAAGTTATCTTCTGTGAATAAGGTTCTTCCTTCCATAAACTTGACGGCCCGCTCTGCTTCTTTCTAGTGAAAAAATTTGGGACTTTTAATGAATTGTGAGACAATTCCAACCCCATAACTATCAATTTCTTATTTAAAGTTATACCCACTATATTATAACTTGCACAAGGAGAATTTCGTTCCCGTGTCAAAAGAACCTACAATCGACCTATACTATGCTATTTAATACTTTATGTATTTCTTTGCATCGTTGGCCTGTGACATAAAGACGCAACAAGGTACCATGCATTTTCTATACCAACACTCCTAAACAATAATAAAGGATGCCCAAATCCGTCATTTCAAATGATCTATGCAGCTCACCTTTTGTTTTTTCAATTATCGATGTTGTTACCTATATTGATGAGATCATCTACAACCGAGGCCACATTGACAATATTTATTAGAGTTTTATCTGTGGCGCACTAAAGGGGTTTTTTCTTTAGGAGCACTACAATACATTATGGTTTCCCTTTAGCAGAGAAGTGTACCCAGTAGCAGCCTTGGTCTGTGTGCAAATGGGTTGAATTCACAATAGAATTTATTTGTTGTTTTGAAGGTGTTTCTCCTTCAATAGTACTTCATCTCAGCAGATCCTTTCAATCTACACCTTTAGTAGATGCATACAGCCTTGGGGTACATGCTACAGATTCCAGTTTTGATGTGAGCATATAGCAACGATGAAAGAAGCGTAACAATTTTAGGCATCTTATGGTTGTTGTATGCAAGCATGTCTGTCTAGTGTTTCCCAAACTTATATAGATCCATATTTAGTAGACTTTTATAGTTTGACTTAGATGCTCACTTTTCTTAATTTAGGTTTCTTTCTTAGTACTATTTTATGCATAGATTTATCTTTAAGAAAAGTGCACAGTAGAGAAGGGTTCTATATTTTGAGCAGGGGACACTCTTCTAGGTAGGAGGTAGTCTATTCTAGGTTTCTTCTGTCATGCATGTTAGGTTCTTTATCCTAGATATATTTCCAAGTCCCTGTCTCCTTGAAAAAGTCCCTGGCAGACAAGACACTGATGGACAAAGTTCCAAGTCCCTAAAATTTCCAAAAACCCACCTGAGCCTAGCTACCTAGCCTAAATTTATTTACATTCTAGTCATCTCTTGGTTTTGATTTTATAGAGAGTTCCCTCTCTAGTTTGGTAGGGCTATCTACCAAACTAAAAGCTTGGTCTTTGGTTACCTCCGTCGATCTCCTCATCAACATGGGACATTGTGGAGGATAACAAAGCGCATGACAACTAGGGAGTACCAAGGTGTTCTAGTGAATGTAAGGTTCTTAAGTCGTGGAAAAATCTAATGCTAGTTGTGAGATCATGACTGCCAAGGTGTGTTAGGGAATGATAGGGCATGCTAACATGTTCTAAATAGTATAAATACATTTCAAACAAGCTAACATGTGCCAAGTGCTAAAGCATGTCAAGATGTACAAGGGTTCCAAGTCCTTGCCTCCTCTTCTTCCATATGAAATCCACTTATGACATTTCCTTTGCAATATTTGGTGCATTTGATAGTTATAGTTCATTTAGAGGCTATAAATGTCTTCAAAGTTTCACTTCTAATTGAGTTTTCAATTGAACATATTGATTCTCTTATACATAACTATTTTTCCCTCCACCCACTTTTCATAACATCAATAACCATTAGGTAGGGACCTGTAGCTTCGATGCTTCTTTGCTTGTTTAGTAAAATATTGTCGAGACTTTAATTTATTGAAAGTTGTAGAATTTACAATTTTTGAAGCTTCAAGGTATAATTTTTAAAAGTATAATTCTTTAAAGGGTGCTAGCTCAATGGAAGAGTACCTGCTTTACAAGCAGGAGGTTGGTGGTTCGATTCCATCGTTCCCTAACATCCATATGGAATGGAGAAGACCAATTTTTTGTGACGGGGGCTCTTTTGACCATCACCAATGAGCTTTGGTGACATTTTTCAACCCTCACAAAAAATATGACATGGTGACGATCAACGAACACCACCATTTATACACATCAATAGTGATGACCCTCAAAGTTCCATAACCATAAATTGTTGTTTTTTATATGAAATGGTGATGGTCGTTGGCTATCATTATAGTCATTATTCATGATGGACCTTGAATGTCACCACAACACTCATACTTCTAGCAATGCAGCTTTTGGTGATGGTCAACAAACGTCACCATATATATGCACCAATAATGACGACCATTAAATATCCATCAAAATAAATCATTGTTGTTCATATGAAATGGTGATGGTCACTATCTGTCATTATAACCAATATTCGTGACATATGTTGAATGTCACCATAACACCTATACTTTTGGTGATGCCACCTTTGTGACGTTCAGTTTTTGGTGACCGAGACAATGCTCCATCACCATTGCTCATGTAACCAGAAGAAGAAGAATCAATGGCACAATACACATGAAAATACTTTGGTGAAAGCCTCAGCTAAAAACCCCACACTATTGTATTATCATACATGGTGGAAATACATAGGAATTATACAAAGCCTTAACTCTCACAGCTAGCCAACTCTCAGTACAATCCTCACAGATTCTCATAGGAAATCTTGGCTTCTCTCCAGCCTTCTTCTCTACCCTGCAAGCTCCTATTTCCTTGCATTGTTCCTTTTGGATGATTGGCCTATTACCAAGTGGAAAACTGAGCCTCCAAAAGTGCGCAATACTCAAGGATGAGTCCTTGAATGCATGCATGAGTTTTCTCCATGAGAAAACACATGCAATTGATAGTACACTGTCCTTGAACATTAATCTCAACTGGGTCTTTCTCAGAATAGACATGCATGAGTTTCCAACGAGGGAATCTTCAATTAGCTGGAGTAGCACTAGTTGAGTGCATCGATGCATCAACTCACTATTAACTCAATATTAGTTCCTCAAAAAATTTGGAACTAATTTAACTGGACTTAACTCAATAAACGGAGTTAACTAATTATAACTCAAATATAATTGAATCTTATATCATTAATTTAAGGGATAACTCTTGCATGACTTTAGAAAGACTTCTAACTTGAATTTCTCCAACTAATTAATTTAAAATAAGTTAATTAATTATTTCCAAGTAGTTGTTAAGGCTAAATCGATTTTAATTCACAATTTAACTCAAGGAAAAATTAAATTGGAATATCCTTGTTGCCATATTTCAATAGATGTTGCCTTTCATGACATTCAATTTCTGGTGACGAAGGCTATGGTCTGTCACCATTGATCATATGAAATGGTGACGGTCACTATTGGTCATTATAAATCTTTATTGGTGATAGACTTTGTATGTCATTACAACACCTATACTTTTGGCGACACCACCTTTGGTCATGTTCAATTTTTGGTGACGAATGCTCTTCTGACCATCACCAATGAGCTTATGGTGACATTTTTCACCCCTCACCAATGTCCTTTTTTATTGTAGTGAGGAAAGACACATTGTTGAACAACAACAATCTCAAGGCATTATTAATTCTCAACAGGTAGATGAAAGATAAATCTATATTGGTTCTAGAAGATCACATGCACAACATGAAGCCATGGAAGACTTTTACATGGGTTTTTTGAAAGATGTTAAGGAGGTTTGCATGATAGCAGTATTAGCAGATGGAGATCCACTTGGATATCCATTATAGGTTGCCAAGGTTATAAAGGTAATTAAAGAAAATGAAGATATTATAGTTGTTGAAGTACATTGGTATGCCACAAATACCCACCCATTCAATGGTGTGTAAAAGCTAGAGATGGTAGTTAATAAACAAATTGGAAGAAAGAGAAAAAGAAAGGGTACACATATAAATCATTGCCGCACAAACCTCTTAAAATTGGAAGATGTTTACATACTTGTATATGACTTCAATTTAACAAAGAGAGGAACTCTTTGCTTCAAGAGAATAGAGATTTTGAAGAAGTTTCTACTAGAAGAAACAATGTTGAGATGGGAGTATACTAAACATAGTTATAGATCTGGAAGACCTTCGAATCCTGAAATGATGGGCATGCATGTTGACTCAGGTAGGGTTCTAGTTGATGAAAGAGAAGAATATGGGTCATCTCCATCTAAATCTAGTCATTCATTGAATATGTAAATTTTGATGGTGTGTTAGAACCTGTGGGAGATTTTGAATGAATGTCTAAGACTTTTTATGTAAATTATGTTTGCATGGTAACTTGAAATAATTATTTTGACTTCCATATGATATTACATGAAGTTATGACTCATTTCTATGTTTGTTGGATTATATGTTTTAATTATGAAGAATTCATCTCTTTAGAGATGTTTGCATGGTAACATCAAATAAATATTTTGACTTCCATATGATCTTACATGAAGTTATGAATCATTTCTATGTTTTTTAGATTATATGTTTTAATTATGAAGAATTCATATCTTTAGAGATGTTTGCATGGTAACTTGAAATAAATATTTTGACATCCATATAATCTTACATGAAGTTATGAGTCAGTTCTATGTTTTTTGGATTATATGGTTTGATTATGAAGAATTCATCTCTTTAGAATATCCACAATGCAATCATGGGGGCCTCACTCGAGGAGCAATATCATACCACGTCGGTTCATATTGGGGGATATATAGTGAAGAGAAAATGACATAATATATAGGGGATATATAAGGGGCAAAGGGTTTTCATATTGTCAATTATAAAAAATGGAGCTTAAAGTTAATGAGAAAATATAAAGCTGTATAAAAAATGTTAATGAAAAAATGGATACCTACAATATCTAGTGAAAGTAGGGGTTTTTAAAACTAGGAAGTTTTGTTGGGTTCATATTGGTAGGGGGTTAAATATGGTGATTGTTAGAGAGATTTTCAAATATGTAGTCAAATTAAGGGTATTGTTTAATATGACACAGACACACATGATATGCTATAGGTTCACTGAGTGAATCCCCAGTGAATGTAATAATGAGTTACACAAATAATGTATGTTATATTCAATCTACCAAAGTTGATATTTCTATTAAAATTAAATAAATATTAGAAATTAATGTTGAGTTTTAAAATTATACAGTGATATTGCCATGATATTATTTATTGTTATCATTTGGTATAAGATAGTTTTAGAGATGTTGAAATTTTAATGCCTCATTAAAAGGGACACTTTGTTTTGATGGCTAATTTTTAGTTTTTTGTTGAAATAGGATAAGTTGTCCTAGGATAAGATTTGAAAAGAGCTATAGTTTTAGCCTTTGAAATTAAAATTACTCTTGGAATAATGAATCTTTCATTTACTTGTTGATTTTTAAAAATTGTTTTAGGCATATAATTTTTCCATAATTTCATGGTTGAAATATGTTAAAAACTTAAGGTTTTTAATTCCATGGTTGTAAATTTGCAAAATATTAAGGTTATTCTAAGTTATGATATTGTATTTTTAATGCTATTGTTAAAAACAATTAAAATTTCATGGTTTTTTTAGAGTTGAGCTTTTTTATCTTTAACAACATCGATGGTAATTGTTAGAATTATTAAAATTTGAGACATGGTATTTTATCTTTAACATCATGTTCAATAATTTTTGGAATTTTACTTACCCAGATGCGGGTGACACCTTGATTAAAGACAGCCATGTGACTGCCACAAGGAGCCCCCGGCGCGAAGGCAACTTGACAGCTCTTAATGAATTCCATTAAAGGAGCATTCAATGGCATTCAATGCCATTCCCATCGACCGAACTACCAAGGAATTAACATAGGAGCTGATAGAATGTCTGGGAGCGAAGGTTTAGTGTTGACAGGCCTGTCTGAACAGGCAAGGGATTATAGCTCCGCTCTGCACGCTAATGTTGGGTTGTTGACAGAGACGGAGAGTGTAGGAGTGGGTAACCCCAGGTGCAAACCCAAGCTCTAGTCAGGAAGGCAGAATCGCTTCAGGGGCAGAGGGCAAATTGGGGTAGGTTCCTTACTGCTACTATTCACATCGGAGGTGCGAACAGCTTAAACTCTATCGAAGCATTATAGTTTAAGGATGCCACCCAGAGGCCACGCTTCGCCACGCAAAGGAAGGAATCAAGGTCAGAGGGGGAATCCTGGTGGTAGAGGCGCTCACAGCCCACGGCGTGTCTCCCCGCTGGCTTACGCCTCGCCCAGCTCTCCTGGTTCTGACGATTCAGACTCTGACATTAGCAATTTGGTGCAGACAGTTAAGTTCAAATACTACCGTCGCACCAACAAACCAATTGTCTCAACGTTAATTACTGTGGTTTTTACGGAGGAAGACGGAGAAGAAGGTAGCAGAAAGAGGATTTCAGAGGAGCAGGAGCCAAGCACCAACAAGTCCTCTCAGAGCGGGGGTAAGGAAGATAGCTCTTACCTCCCTTCCTCTCAGAGAAAGCTCGAAGAGGAAATCACAGGCATTTAATCAGAAGAATAGACTGAAGCCCTCCGCGAAATTTGCAGCCTAATTGACATGGAAATTACCAGTTCGGTTCAGCATCAGGTGACGGACCCCCAAGCTAAGAAGACTCCTGAAGATGACAAGAAACCTGCAAGATTCTTCGGCAGTCGCCTGTATCCAATACTCCCTCCCGGAATTCAAAGGCTTGAGGACATACCGGCTGGTATGGAAGTGGTTTATGTTCCTGACCCAGAACGGGAGGTAGTTGAATGGGCGGCAGAGCAGCAAGCAGCAGAGCAGAAGGAGACAGAGAACCAGGCGGAAGGCAAGGTGGGTAAGGATTAAGGCAAATTTCCAGCGGTTTTGCTTATGGTTTTTGTTAAGTTTGCCACCTACGCTCAGTCTGGGAGAGCGTCCAGAATGAAGAATCCTCGACGCGTGTCTTCAATCCAGCGTCCCCTCATATCTAACAGGCACCTATGCTTTGTTTATTTTGTTTATGCTTATGTTTTTTTGTTAATATTCCATGTCATAATGTATAAATCTGTAGACTGGAATAGGCATTATGTCACTGTCTGTAAACGTATTGAACAGTTTATGTATTGCTATCAGACCATCCCCTCTTAGCAGGGCATATTTTGTATGGGAAAACTTGACAGAGAGCTGTTCATTCGCTCTCAGAGGCTTCGACCTCTTGTACATATTTCTTTTATTTTCTTAATATAAGTAGTTTAGCATTTGCCCAGAAAAAAAAAATAAATAAATAAATAAATAAATAAAAAAAAAAATAAAAAAATAAAAATAAAAATTGTTGGAATTTTACAATTTTTCAAAGTCTTGATGTTTTATCTTTAATTCCATTGCTTAAAAAGTGTCGAAATTGTAACCCAGTTTTTTTTTTTTTTCCCAACATCGACACTTATTTTTTTGAGGGTGTTTTTTTCATTCATTTTGCAAAAATAAATTGGTTTTTACTTCCATTTAAAAAAAATTGTTGAAAATTTACCCTAAAAAAACATTGTTCTGGCATACACAATTTTCATTTTTGGATTGTTTTTTCATGTTTTTTGGGGGTTTTGGGCTAGAGTACTCGTTTTGAGGTAATAGTTCTTGTTTGATGAGTAACTATGTTATGAATTGATTTTTTAATAGCCCTCGTTAAAAATCCATGTAAAAATATATAAGACCAAGATCATGGGACACATATTCCAAATGGTGAGAAAAAAATCCTAGTGGGTGTTCATTCAGTTTATTACAACTAAGGAAATTGGCAAAGGAAATGACAAAGGCTTTGAAAAGGCAAAATGGCATTTTGGCACATTTATTTATGAAAATAATGGAAATTAGGAGAAAATGAATGTGAAAGGCCACAGGTTGCATGTGACGAGGAAAATGAAGCAAAATAATGGAAAATGAAAATAATTAAAGACCTCATTGACAAAAAGCCTTATGACAATCAGTGGGCAATGCTTCGTCAGTGTGAGCTTATTCAGATCAGTTTTGGAGCTCTCTTTTATTCTTTCTCTCTCTCATAGTGTTTTAAACTTAGAGTCTTCTTGGATCACACTTGGATAATGTGGCGTACTTGGAGTTTTGGAGCAAGAAGGCAAAGGAAGAGCCTGAAAGTGCAAGAGGACATCAGAATTAGGAGCTACAACTAAATTTCTTCGCAGGTATCGAGTTGCATGTATGGTTTCTTTGCTAGTTTTGGCATGCATGTGTTTTGTTGGTTTTGATTTTTCATTGGCATGGAGGATTGTCTGGATTGGCAGTGGATTTTCCTAGCCTTGCCATTTCTTGGATAGTCATGGTGTTGTGGGTTTATTTATTTGTTTTCCTAGTTGTTTCTTGTGTTTCCTTTAGCTTGGGTTGAATTATTAGCTCCTGGAGCCTTTTTTGGACAAATGCTATGGAAGCCCTATAATGGCTTGGGTTGAGTTATTAGTCTTGGAGCCTTGGTTGGACAAATTCTCTGGAGCCTTGTAATAGATTGGGTTGAGTGAAGTCTTAGAGCCTTTGTTGGAGAAACATTATGGAGCCCTTGGTGGGTTGAGTTACTAGTCCTAGAGCCTTGGTTGGACAAACACTCTTGAGTCATTTATAATTTGTGGGTTGAGTTATTGTTCCAGGAGCCTTGGTTGGACAAACTCTCTAGAACCTAGTAGTGGCCATGGGTTGAGTTACTAGTCGTGGAAGATGGGTTCGGAAAAATTCTCTAGATCTTTGGATAGCCTAGGTAGAGACCAATCTAGTGATGGTTTTGTGATGTCTGACCGTAAGGTGGAATAATTGTTTGTTGGGTTGTGGTGGTTCGCCTTTGGAAGCCTTGGATGGTTTTAGATTGATGTGTTCTATGAAATTGCACATTCATGCTTGGAATATGGCATGGGGGTGAATGGTTGAAGAGATATTCAGCTCGGTCATTCTACTGTTTGTTGGAATGTGGTAGCCCCATAGTGGGTTGGATTTTGCATCATTAATATGAGGTCATTTCTACTTGTTATCTCATGAGTATTATACGGGTTTATATGTGGATTATATGGCTATTGTATCCTTCGTATTTTTGTTGTTATAATGCTCTTTATGAATATGTATTATGATAGTGGCTATCTATGACTCCCATCATATTTTTACTTGTATATGAATGAACAATGTATTTATGGCTTAATGGATGAAAATGCAGCTAAAGTGATAAGGAAACAATGTCTCATAGCAAATCTCAGATAAATATGAGACCCCAATTCTTAGATTTGTCATTTACACCTGTAGATTGCATTGATGCGAAGTGTTTAACAGAATGTCAGCTCTGATTGGGGATGGTCAAGCCTAGTCCTGGAGTTAGTTCTGGTTTATTAGTCTTGTCATCATGTGTTTAATGGATTCCAATAGTTACAACAAGTTATGGGTAGTGGCCAGAATTCTAGGCTTGAAAAGTGACTTCAATTCACAGGACTCTAGCATAGGTCTGTTGGAAATAGTCCCTGGATGCGGGCATGTAGGCTTGTGGGAGTGTCCATAGTTCTTTGGATGCTAGCATGATCATAGCATGGGAGCATATAGAGGTTTAATAGCTCAAAGAATCAGTGAGACCCAGGGGTTGGTTAGCATAAAGGTTGGGATGGTTCCTGGGGGTCCTACTACTAATGTTGAAGGCTTGTATGGTGTGTTTCTATCGGTTCCACTTCCTTAACATGACTTACGAGGTAGAATCATATTATATTAACTTCTCATCACATGTTTACCCTGGTTGGATGGTTTCTTGGGTAGATGTGGGAGGAGGGTGTTACAGAGTGTTATCAGAGCATGGTTCACCCCTTGAACTAGATGGGTTGTGTGTTGGTCATGCATCCATGTCAGTTGCATATGTGTTCCTTACATGTTCTTGTTGCATTTGCTTGGTGTTGATTATGGTTTTAGAGATTTTTTCATGTGAAGGTTGATGGTGTTTTTGTCGAATGTGTCGTCATGAGTGTATGGTTGTATATGAATTTGTTATGCATGTTAGTGTCAATATATTGTTATGCATGAATTTCCATGTTTATGGTTATGCATGTATGGTAGGTCGGACATGTATTGTGAGGTTGTTGTTGTATGCAATTAGGTCATCATGGTGATATTGATATGTTATTATGCTAATGTGTTGGCTGAGATAGAGCAGGAGATGCATATCATCAAACTGAAATTGCAACATTGGACCTCGAGGCAAGAGCATGTCGTACTACAGGTTGTATGTTGGGCATGCAGGTATGTAGGTTAAGGATTGTTATATGCATTATAGTTATGTGTATTCCTTGCATTCTGTTGATGTTATGGTTATGTACATGGTAGATGCTAGTGAATTAGTGCAGTCATATGCACATGTGTCGAATAGTCGTGAATGATAGTAACTTGTGGTTGTATGCATTGCTATTGTTGTTTTATGTTAGATAACATGATGATTATGTTACATGTTGTTGATGAATATGCTATATGTTAACTTATAGTTAACTTTATGATTATGTTATATGTTGTTTATGAGCATGATATATAACTTGTTGTTATTATATGCTAGTAATTTGATGATTAGGGTTATTGCAATTATATCTTGATGTTATATGTATCACACTAAGTTGGATTGTTCTATGCGAATGGTTAGGGTTAGGACATTCATGTATGATTTAATATGTTGTGATATTATGTCATACTAATCTAGATTGATTGTGTAGACAATATAGCCTCCCTTGAGATACATTAAGGTACGATCTTTCTTATGTCATCTACTGTGTTCTTGAATGTTTGATTATGTTGTATATCTGGTGTTTGAACATTTGACTATGCCATTAATTTTATGTTTGAGTGGTTGCTGTCTATTATGTCATCTATCTGTTGTTAAATGTTTTATATGAGTATGTCTTCAAATGATATTGTTTTAAGATGATTGTACTAATACATATGTGTTGAGACAGTTGATATGTACTTGAGTGTAGTAGGTGACAGTTGTAGAATTATATCTAATAACTATGAGTTGACTATGGATTATGACATTATTGTTAGTCTTGGTAAAGGTTGATTTCAAGTTGATAGAAATGACTATATTGCTATTTGGAAGATGTGATTGACATGTGTGAGCAGTTGCATGAAAAATGTCGGGTATTAGCATGACAAGGTAATAGTTGATGTGTTAAATAACTAACAATTGGGTGAAGTGATAGTAAATAGTAAGCCTCGATTGCAACAAGGTAAAAAGGTAAAAGAAAAGAGTAGGGAAAGAATTCCTTTGGCTATGTTTGGAAACCCCAATTCCAAAAAAATGAGTGCTTTGCATACATGAAGTATTCTTAACCTTAATATTATCTAACATTATGTGGATATAAGCTATATTCATCAATATGTACTTAACAGGTATATTAACTAGTCTCTAGTTACAGATGGATCTTTCAAGGGAATTGGATCCCCTTGACAGATGGCGCGGATGTGTTCTATTGCAAGCAACGTGACTGGCACAACAAGGTAAGGTAACTAGTATATTGTTATGTTTATGTATTGACAATTATCTGTTTATGGAAATATGATGTAGGGGATTGCATGGCAAGGAAACTACCATGAGATTCTGAAGAAGGCTCAAGTTGAGCTTTCCCTTGGAAGCACTCGGAACCATGGGGATTGAGTCGTGGTGTCTGTTGTTAGTCTTATGCTTTTGGTCTTTTGTGATTTTTTGTGCTTGATTGTGGTTTTGTTTACATCTTGTGCATGGCCATGCCACTTTGTTTGTGGTGTTGTATTGTTGTTGGTTTCCATGGTTTTCTTCTTATTTTCTTCCAGGTCCTTCCTTTATTATTTTGAGAGTCTTGGGAATTGGTTGGGGAAGGAGGAAGTTAATGGAGCTCAGGGAGAGCTAAATAAAACCTAGTAGGTAATGTAAGACTTGGATGGAGCCCGGTACATGAGTAAGGGAAGTTGAAGGTAAGAATATGACAATTGGTTGGAATGGTTCGGTCCATTGGTGTAAATGGACAGTGGTAGTGCAGTCATGAGAAAGATAACAAGAAATTTAAATTGAATGGATGTGAGGCATCCAATTCCTTGGCCACATTTGGAACGATTATTCTCAATGTTGTGCATGATGTGCATGGATAAAGGAAGTTCTCTTAACCTTGACCTTATGTTATTGTTAATTATGTTGTGACCATGATTATGATAATGTCTACATATGTATACATGTATTTATGTATGTGTGTCATGTCTCGCAAGGTCATCTTGGATCATGATTGTTTTATGTTAATGTTTATATGTACATATGTATGCATGTATGTCATTGTCTGACTAGATCATTATTGTCTTATGTTGATGTTTATATGTATATATGTGTATGTATACATATTGTTGTCTCACAAGGTCATCAAGAATCATTCTTGTAGAGGAATGATTTCTTATGCAAGTGAATGGAATAAAGAGATTCTTGGTTCATGAGGAATCAAGTGGGAAGAGTAGTCCTAACAAATATATGAGGTTAGTGTCATGTGGATATGCATTCATATTATGTGATTACATTATGTCACTCTATATTATGGACAGGCTTTACCGAGGGATACATCAGTGAAATGAAAGTAGTATGGTATGTGACATGTTGAGATAAGCATGGATGGTAGAGAGACATTGGAAGCAAGGTTTCTTGGTAGAGGTAGTGTGGTTTTGGATGTGTGGTATTACTGTTGTGCATATGTTGTATATGTTGTACATCTTGCATCTATGATGTTGTACACGTGGTGTTGTATATATATATATATAGTGTCTGTACATGTTGTTTATGCAATGTTATGTACAGGGTGGTATAGATAGTTTTGTGTGAATATTTCATATGCAGTGCTAGGTATAGATGGTACTGTTACATGTTGGATATGCGGTGTTGTGTACATATTGTATTGTGCGCATGATGGATGTGGTGTTGTGTGCATATGGTGTCTTGCGCATGTTGGATATGCAGTGTTGTGTATATAGGGTGCTATGTACATATTGTATATGTAGTGCTATGTACATATGGTGTTTTGTGCATGTTGTAAATTTGGTGCTATGTACATATGGTCTTGTGTGCATGATTGTACAAGTGGTGTTGTGAGCATGTGATGTCATGCACATGTTGTACATATGGTGTTGTGTGCAGTTGGTGTTGTGTACATGTTGTGCATATGGTGTTGTGTACATGTGGTGTCATGTACATGTCGTGCATGTGGTGTTATGTACATATGGTGGCATGTACACATTGTACAAGTGGTATGATGTACATGTGGCATTGTGTACATGTTGTGCAGGTGGTGCCATGTACATGTGATGTTGTGCATACATTGTGCAGGTTATTCTTTGTACAGATGGTACTATGTACATGTTGTACATATGGTACTGGTGTATATGTGGTATTTTGTGCATGTCATACATATTGTTTTGAGGGCATGTGGTACTATGTATGTGCATTGTGTAGTCGTGGCATCATGACATGTGTATTCATTGTGTTATACATTGTGTATATATATGTATTGTGTTGTACATCGGGTGTAAGTGTGCATATTATGTGGTGGTGTACACCAAATGTAGGCCTATGTATTGTGTTGTGTTGTACACTAGGTGTAGACGTATGTGTGGTATGTCAAGTATAGATGCCTGTATTGCGTGGTGTTATATGTCATGTGTGGTTGTATGTGTGTGATACACACTATACGTATGTGCACATGGTTGAGGAGAAGGCACTGGGTATTTTTTCGGTGTAACCACTGATCCAGTGTGTGTATGGAATAAGGACAAAGGTAGAAGCTAGGGATTAATTAAAGGATAAGTATCAGTATTTTATTTCAACTTTATTATGCATATGGTTTATGATTTTGGTTTATGATGATTACATGTGATCTATGATTTTGGTCTATGATGATGACATGTGACTTATGATTTTGATATATGATGGTCGTGTTTTCAGCTAACCTAATGTGATGTGTTTATACATTATGATTTTGTCAAAGATGCCAGTTTGAATTGTTGTGACAAGAAGTAAACATGATTGCAAATATACCAATGAGCTATGATATGAAATTAATAAAGTTGATTTTGAATCTAATGGAAATTATATGCTTGGTACAGGAAAGAATGAAATGCCTAGTTGGGTGGTCAAAACTAATAGAAAGACATAGAAACAACATTGAAAGAAATTGGAACAAGTAGAAGTATGCTGGCAAGCATTTAGGAGTAGGGCCATTGTGGGACACTGGTACCCAATAGTGTCCATTAAATTCCATGAGTACGTTATGACTGATATGATGGTTTTAAGGTAGGGATATGCCTTGGTTTTTTTATCTTCTGATGTGAGGAAGCCTTGCCAAGGGATGGATTGCCTGAGATGGGGCTACCAACGGAAATTTGAAGGTGTGTGACTGCACGGAAGCGAGTGATCGGATTTCCTGACAGAATGTATATCAGAGAAGGGAAGCTCGGGGATATTTTTTCTTTGGTCATTAGCATTGTCAGATGGAATCGAATGAACATTGGGGGTGTGCCTTAGAACAATGAGACGATAACTATTGACTAAGAGGACAATTGACTCTAGACATTGGATGCAACTTTAACTTTGGTGGTGGATTCTAGACTTCACAGGAAGGAGGCGAATCCTGGTATTATTTTGAGGGTGGAGGTGTGAGCCTCTAGATTCCCTTGTTGCAGATGCAGGCATCGTATCCTTTTATTTGCAGGTTGAGAAAATATGCATATGTGTATATGTGTGTATTATTGTAAATACTGTATCGAGCTAGATTTATAAAGCTCCATAAGCATTATGGTTATCGGATGGTTGAAGCAAATGTGTATGTGTGTATATGTGGTTAATATTATAAATACCATAATGAGTTGTGTTATAAAGATCCAATAAACGATATGTTTGTCATGTTTTCAGTAGATGGTCATTGTAAATACTGCAATGAGCTATCTTATAAAGCTCCATCGGTAGTATGTCTTTTTTCAGTGACCTTACTTGTTATAGGTGTCATTGAACATTGAAGATGGTATTCCCCCAAGGGGGAGGGTTTTGTAACAACCCTGGATAAAAATCCATGTAAAAATATATAATAACATGGTCATGGGACACGTATTCCAAGATGAATGGTGAGAAAAACATCCTGGTGGGTGTTCATTTAGTTTATTATAGCTAAGGAAAATGGAAAAGGAAATGGCAAAGGCTTTAGAAAGGCAAAATGGAATTTTGACGCATTTATTTATGAAAATAATGGAACCTAGGAGAAAATGAAGGTGAAAGCTCATAGGTTGCATCTCAGGAGGAAAATGAAGAAAATAAAGGCCTCATTGATAAAAAGGCTTCTGAGGATTAGTGAGCAGGGCTTGGTTAGTATGAGCTTAGCCAATTCAGTTTTGGATCTATCTTTTATTCTCTCTCTCTCCCTCTCTCTCTCTCTCTCTTTCGCGTAATGTTGGACACTTAGAGTCTTCTTGGAACACTCTTGGAGAGTGTGGCATACTTGGAGTTTTGGAGCAAGAAGGCAAAGGAAGAGCCAAAAAGCACAAGAGGGCATTAGGTTTAGTAGCTAAAACTAGATTTCTTTGTAGGTATCGAGTTTCATGTATGGTTTCCTTGCTAGTTTTGGCATGCATGGAACATGCATGTGGTTTCTTGGTTTTGATATGCCATTGGCATGGAGGATTTCCCGGATTATCAGTGGATTTTCCTAGCCTTGCCATTTCTTGGATAATCATGGTGTTGTGGGTTTATTTCTTTGTTTTTCTAGTTGGTTCTCATGTTTTCTTTAGCTTGGGTTGAGTTATTAGTTCCTAGAGCCTTGGTTCGAAGAAAGCTCTAGAAGCCCTATAATGGCTTTGGTTGAGTTATTAGTCCTAGAGCCTTGTTTGGACAAATTCTTTGGAGCCCTGTAACAACTTGGGTCCAGTTACTGGTCCTGGAATCCTTGGTTGGACAAACGCTCTGGAAGCCCTTGGTGGGTTCAATTAATATTTTTGGAAGATCGACAACAGTTGTTGGTTGAGTTAGTAGTCCTGGAAGCCTTGGTTGGAACAAACACTTTGGAGCCCTTGACAACTTGGGTAGAGACCAATCTAGTGATGGTTTTGTGATGTACAACTGTGAGGTGGAATCACTATTTGATGGGTTGAGGTGGTTGGCCTCTAGAACTCTTGGATGGTTTTGGATTGATGTGTTTTATGATATCCCACGTTCATGCTTGGAATATAGCATTGGGGTGAATGGATGAAGAGAGTTTTGGCTTAGCCATTCTATGGTCGGGTGGAACATGGTAGTCCCATACCGGCTTGGATTTTGCATCATTAATATGAGGTTATTTCTCCTTGTTATCTCATGAGTATTATATTGGTTTATATGTGGATTCTATGGCTATTGTATCCTTGTTATTTATGTTGCTATTATGTTGGTTATGAATATGTATTATGTCAATGGCTATGTATGGCTCCCATCATGTTTTTACTTGTATATGACTGAACAATGTATCTATGCATTAATTGATGAAACTAGAGCTAAAGCGATAAGGAAACAATGTCTCATAGTGAATATTAGATAAGTATGAGAGCCCAATGCTTAGATTTGTCATTTACACCTATAAATTGCATTGATGCCAAGTGTTTGACAGAATGTCATCCCCGGTTGGGGATGGTCAAGCCTAATCCTAGAGTTAGTTTTCGTTTATTAGTCTTTTCATCATGTGTTTAATGGATTCCAAAAAGTTACAAGAAGTTCTGGGAAGTGGCCATAATTTTAGGCCTGAAAAGTGCCTTCAATTCCTAAGACTTTGGTACAAGTTTGCTGGAAATAGTACCTGGACGCAGGCATACAGGCTTGTGGGAGTGTCCAGAGCTCTCTGGATGTTGGCATGCCCATAGCATAGGAGAGTCCATAGTTTTAATAGCTCAAAGACTCAGTGATACCTAGGGGCTGGTTATCAGAAAGGTTCGGATGGTTCCTTAGGTTCCTATTATTGATGTTGAAGGTTTGTATGGTGTTTTCTCGTCACATGTTTACCCAAGTTCGCCAATTACTTGGGTAGATGTGGGAGGAGGGTGTTACAAATTTCTGTGTAAATGTTAATTTCTACTCCTATTTGATTGCTTACACTTGATGCATTGGTTTCAGTGTAGATATTGATTTCTAATCCTATTTAATTGATTGCACTAGATCCATTGATTTCAGTCTAGATGTTGATTTCTAATACTATTTGATTTTTTGCACTAGATTCATTGATTTCAGTGTAGATGTTGATTTCTGATTTGATGTAACTATATGTATGATGTACATTAATTTCAAAGTAATTAGATTAATAGTGTGCATTGATTTCAATGTAAGAACATCTCTTCCCCCTCCATCTATATCTCTATCTCCCATTGTCTCTCCTTCTTTATCTCTCTATCTCACCCCCCAAACATACACACACTCTCTTCATATCTATCTATATATCTATTGTTACAATATCACTTTGCACTCAAAAATTGTATTTCATCATTTTTCATCCTTCAAGTTACTAATAGTCTTGCTCATCTCAACAAACTAAGGTAACTAAGAAAAATTAAAATTAAATTGACCAAATTCATCTTATACATATTTAGCATATTTAAAATGATCAAAATAAGTAGATGTTCAACAAAATTTGTATGACCATACATGACTGAAACCAACCTAGATCCATCTTAAACCCAGATCTATCAAGCGCTGAGAGGGATCAAATCTCTCGAGGTGCAAACCTTTCCTCAATTTTTGCACTCAAAAAAGAGGTTTTCACCCCGAGAGATTTGATCCCTCTCGGTGCTTGATAGATCCAGGGTTAAGATGGATCTAGCATGGTAATACTTCAATGAGGAATGGTGTGCAAACAAACTTCGTATGTGGATGTTTTTACATATTATAAGGAGTGGGTCTAATTTGTTATAAATTTGGAGATTTGGAGTTGTATTAATTCCAATACATATCAAATACTTTTTCCCTCAAATATTAGACCCTATAATATCATCTTTAGAAAAGATAATGTTGAACACATTATAGTTTTTTTAAAGTATAAAATATGCATCCAACCTATATTCCCCATTTGCATATAAATGTCTTTTCATCAGGCATATTAATTTTCTTATTTATTTTTAAACATAATCGAGACCAAGCATTGTGCATAACAAATTGATGCATCACAATGTTACCTTTGATGCTACAACAACTCTTTTGATGCCATCTCAAGGTAGGGTCCCACCTACTAGTGAATTTTTATTTTTTATTTGTTTCTTTTTTTAGATGTATTTTAATTTATTTGTTAGGGAGAGAGGCTTGATTAGGGGAAGACTTCACAATGATTTGTAATATTTTGATATTCACATGTGCCAATAACTGCTAATTAATGTTCATACTACAATTTTTTTTAAAGCTACTCGGGGGCTCAGATTGGGGTGTCCCCTTTCCCCATTACTCTTCCTTATAGTAGCTAAAGTATTAAATGCTCTGAAAAAAAAGGCACTAGCTTCAAGTGAGCTCAAAGGAGTTTAGGTTTCTAATCAGTCTTAATATCTTTCCTGTTGTTCATGGATGATGTCCTTGTCTTTTTGGAAGGTTCAATTGTTTACATGTCAACTATGTAAAAAATTTCGGATACTTTTGAGTTGGTAACAGGTATGGAGAAGAATATGGGGAAATCCTCAGTGTCTTTTGCTAATATCTTAGATGGAGTTAGGAATTTTCTCACTCATACTTTACCATTCCAAGTTACATATGCATAAGACGTATTGAAATACCTAGGTTTCTTCATAAATCCAAACTCTTACATGAAAAGTGATTGGACTTGGTTGCTTAGGAAAATTCAAGCATGGCTTCAAGTTTGGACTAGCCACTTTCTATCTGGAGGAGGCACACTAGTTCTCATTAAATCTATGTTGGAAAGAATTCCTATCTATTGGACTTTAATAACAACCATTTTGAAAGGAATCTTGAACGAGATAAGAAGTACAAGCTTTAAATTTCTATGATTCAAAAGTAGGACTTCAGAAGGCATACCCTTAGTCTGTTGGAAAATCATACCGAAGCCAAAATTTCTAGGTGGATTGGGATGTGAAATCTTCTTCCTTTTAGTCAAGCCCTTATAGATAAGAGTTTGTGGAGACTCCTGAGTAATAAATCCCTCTTTGGTAAAACATTGAAGGACAAATACTTTGGGAGTAAATCAAAAGTGGAATGGATCAGAAGTGTTAGGAAAATAGTTCCACAATCTTCAATTGTTTGGAAATCACTCCTTAATGCTTTCCTTGTCATCAAGAATCGAATTGCTTGGAAGGTAGGATATGGAAAAAATATCAGATTGGGTTTGAACCCATGGGATGGTTCAAGGGAAAGCTATAAATTATTAGATAACGCCATATCATTTTTTCATGTTTTTTGAGTTTTCCCCTTGCGAATACAAGTTCTCAAATTGATCAAGTATGAGGGGGCTAGTGCATGGAAATTGGCTCAAGAGTTAGGATTAGTAGGGCCTAAAGCAAAGCAATGGACAAGTGTCATTGGTGCTCTAGTCACAAAAATGATTAGAATTTTAAATGAGGATGAGGATCAACTCATCTATACAAAAAATTCCTCTTCAGGTACATTCACTACTAAGATTGGCTATCAAACTCTTATGGAAGAAAAACCCGATGGGGCACCTTCGTAGTTGTGGTGATTCCTATGGAAATACAAGGGCCCCATAAAGCATAAGTTAGCCTTGTGGCTTCGCTTTGCCAATAAACTTCTCACGTGGGATAACGACTTAAAGAAAGGTTGGATTGGCTCGAGTTGGTGCTCCCTTTGCAAATCAAATGAAGAATTGATCTAGCATTTATTCATCAACTACCCTTTCACCTGGAATGCCTTGTCCTTGGCTAAGTCTCATTTCAATACCACTATTTACCTATGGAATAAATAATCTTTGGGAGGATGCCTTTTGGAATTGGAAAATGATCTAGGAGACATGGTTTATCTAGTTTTCCTTGCAAGATTTGTTCACTATGTCTAGTGGGCTAGGAACATGTCCATATTTGAGGGTAAACACATTTTAGTGGAGGTTGTTTTAGGTGTCATTGAACATGTATGTAATTTTTCCAGAACAAAGATTAAGGGTAAAAAGCAAAGAGTTACTGCAATACCTTAGTTGGATAAGTTGATCCCTTGGGGCTTCTTTGATGGGGCCATCCAAGGCGCTCTATGAATGTGTGGAGTAGGAGTAGCCTTGCTTTTAAATGAACATCATCATTTTCTTATCAAATATGCACTTTGGTGCGACAAAAGTATGCACACAGAATTTGCAACCCTTTGGGCCTTAGTCTTTGTAGCAAATCAAAAGGACGCAAAAAAGCTTCAAATTATGAGGTATTCTAAACTAGTGATAGAACAAGTAAATGGTCGAATTGACAATGTTACTCCAAATCTTGCTCATATTCTATAGGTGATAAAACATATTATAGATAATTTGGAATGGTTTATATGCAACCATATATATAGCAGCTTAACTCATTGGTAAATCTATTGTAAAGAAGACATTTAAATCTTACCAAGGATGTTGGAATATCAAAACTTCGTAACTAAACAATTAGTAAGAGCTATTACCAATATAAACCTTTGAAGGTTCTTTTGTTTTTGTCTTTTTATAAATTTTGAAATCTTAAGTCAAATATCAAATTATTTTTTAAATAAATAAAAAAACACTTCATGAATATCAAACAAGTTCAAATCTAATAAATCTCCAGATATATTTTCAAATATAAATATAATTTACATATAAATATTGTAGTAAATAAAATAAATAAAATCAGTAAACAAATCTATCTTAAATAATTTAGCAATCAAACGCACAACTATAACACACGAGAATGATAGATGAATTTGGACAAAAGTTGAAGGGAAATTGCTTCAACTTTTAAGCTTTAAGTTTAAGTTTAAAACTAACCTGAACCATCTCATCCCACACAGGCCCCTTATCGACCATACTTTCCACAAGACTCACAGATTCCTCGACTATGTCCCTAGGGATGATGTAGGCCGAGGGATGATGTGGGCCTCTTCCCAGGAACACGAAGAGCCAGGCAAGAAAACTTGCAAAGCGTGGCATTTCGCTTACGTTATTTTTTTTTTTTTAACTTTGTGTATTTATATGATGTTATTTATTATTGGATAATTATGAAACAAAGGTGAAAAAGATAAATATGAATTTACAAAATTGAAAATAGTAAATATTTAAAATTAATTTTATGGTATATTTTATATGGAGTTGTTTTTAGTTTGATTTTTCTGACTTTTTGATGTCGGTAGACAAATTTGAGGTGAAATCTTGATTTGTGTTTTTCAAACTAGTTTTTTTGACTATATGGATTCAGCACCCAAGAAAACCCTAGGGCACTTAGCTTGCACATGATTACCCATCAAGCTTTTGTGATTTCAATAAATTACTGCTAGATTTTAGAGAAATTATGCCGGAAAAACCAGCTTCCAAAAAGTCACACTAAAAACAACTCCTATTTCATATCATTAAAATTTAAAAAATTGATAAAAACTAATTAAATTATAATTTATTTAAATTACTATTAACTATAAAAAATAATATAATATTAAATTAAATTTGATATGATACTTGTTATATGGTAATTTTAATTATTTAATTTAATTAAAAAAAATTATATATATATATATATATATATATATATATTTATAATATATTAATATTTAAGATAAATTTTACTCATTAATTTGTGTATATTATTAATATGTTAAATATTTCATGGAAGATAAATTCTTACCATTTATCTAATAATTATGGATAATTAAATTAAGAACTCAACCCGAAGGGGTGAAGGGTCGAAGGACACCCTGAAGGGGTGGAGGATCAGAGGGGTGGAGGATCGGAGGGGTGAAGGACACCTCGAAGGGGTGAAGGATGGAGGGGTGAAGGGCAACCCGAAGGGGTGGAGGATGTTGGCGGGGTTAGGACAATCCGAAGGATGTTGGAGGGGTGTGCAGATGTTGGAGGGGTTCATGGATGTTGAAGGGGTTAAGCAAATTGAGGTCCAAAGGAATGGAGGTATAAGGATGAAAGGTTCAAAGGGTCAAAATGTGATGAGCTGAATCTTTCATCTAGAAAAATTAAACCAAAGTTGGAGGGCTGAGGGATGTTGGTTGGAAGGTGGGGTGATGGGGCCCCATCAAGGCTGGCTGAAGGCTCAAGGATGGCCAAAGGCGCTGGTTGATGGCTCAAGGCACGCTGAAGGCTGGTTGATTGCTCAAGGCTGGTTGATGGCTCAAGGCTGGCCGAACGCTGCTGAAAGCTTAAAGTTGGCCGAAGGTTAGCTAAATTTCATTGGTGTTGTTTTTCCAAAAATCATTTAATGTTTATTGTGTTTATTGTATTTACCTTAGTGGAATAAAGTACAAGAAGAATGAAATGAACAAGGAACTTTATACATGTGTAAAAATCCCATTAACAAACAAGGGTTTTGAACTACATTAAAACACGATTTCGTGGTAGTCATATGATAAATGACAAAGGAGTCGTTTCCTATGTGGCTGTAAATCAAATCCCTTTAATTATTGTATATATTTTCTTGAAAGATAATTTTTATACGGTATACTTTGTCATCCTTTTTATCAAGAAAAAAAAAGATGTTGGATAAATTAATTTTAAATTTTAATGATAGATATTATATTTAGTTGAAAGAAAAAGATGTTGATAAATTATTTTTAGATTTTAATAATAGATGTTATATTTAGTAATTATATATGTGTTTTTTTTTAATTTTTTTTTTAGAATTTTATTTTAATATTAATAATTATTAGATTAAAGATAGAGATTTGACCTTCATAATTTATTTTATAATATTATTAGTAATAGCCATAAATCAAAGATGAGATTTATCGTAAAAGTAGTTATTTCGTTTTTCTCCTTTAATTAAATTGATTAATTTAAAAAATGTCATATGAACATAAGTTATATTTTTTGGGGGATGTGGTATTAGTAAGACACGGTATTATTCTATTTCAAATAGTTTTATGAAAATAAAAAATTGGATAATGGAAAATCTGCAATGGGGCATTGGATCAGGGACATCTGTTAAGGTGGGGATTGGCCTAATCCTACAATTGTGTGGAATTCAAGAATTTTCATCCTTGATCCTTTGTCATCTACAAGAGAGGGGCATACATTTTATAAATCAAATATAGGACAAGTTTGATGCATTACAACTATTCCCTACATGGAAAGGAGCGATGTAGTTGGGTTTTGATGGCGAGAATGTTGTTATTTGAGAGCATTGTATTATGTAGTTACAGTGGAAGACAAGCTCAAATGGAACAATGCTCTTATTTAGGATGAGATTGATGCATCAGAGTTATACAAGATGATTACACTTTTCCTACAAATTAATGAGACTATTTGCAGTTTTCAAACTATGTGGTCCTAGAACACGCCATTGAAAATTAAAATTGTTAGCTAGCTAGTATGGAGGAATAAGATCCCCACGTTGGAGAATCTATGCAAAAGAGGGCTCGCTGGTCCTGGCAGATGTTATATGTGCAAAGGCGAGAATGAAGACATCCTTCACTTATTCATACAATGTCCCTTTGTTATCATCACATGGAATTAGGTTTTTTGATGTCTAAACATTCATTCGACTCCATACTACCTGTCCATGGATGAATGCATCGAGCGGTGGTTGTTTCAATTTGGGGGAAATAAGACTGTCCCATTTCATATTTTATGGGGCATATGTAAAGGTAGGAATGCAGTGATTTTTTAGTGATGCACATATCACATTGATAGAACCTATGAAAAGATTTGTGCTTCATATACATAATATGGGGGGGAGTTACAATGTGAAAAGCTTCAGAGAAACATGAAAATCCCACATATTTCTCAATATCTGGTTGGAGATTTTGACGGGGCCACATAGTAGGGTTGTTGTGGTTGTGTTGCTCATATTGATGCCTTGTTGACAATCCTGTATTAATTTTTTTGGGGTTGTGGTGAAGGAAAAAAATTCAAGGATAGAGGTGGTAGTGCTTTGGGGACTGCTATACTATGCGAGGAAGCTTGACTTAAGAACTATTAGCATATATGGTGACTCCAGGGTGATCATTGATTAGATTAGGTGTCAAGCAACCTTTGATCCACCACTACTCCAAAACTAGATGAGACAAATTGATGTGTTGAGAGGCACATTTCAAACGATCTCATTTGAACATGTGTTTTAGGAATATGACTCTATTGTTGATTCCATTTCCAAAATGGGCCTCATGATAGTTTTTGACTTATTTTAAGAATAATAAGATTCTGAATCTAGATGGGAGAATTGTGGAATTCTTTCTCTCTTTCTTTGAGTTCTAGGGTGAGGATTTTCTTGATATGGTGGAGGCTAGAATGTCAAGAAAGGTTTTCAAGAATATCAATGCAACTTTTATAACTATTATTCTCAATGTGGATTTTCTTGATTCATTTGAAGGGTTGTGCCCTATTTCTCTTTATAACTACCTCTACAAGATAGTTGCAATGGATTTGGCTACTAAGATTAAGCCTCTACTCTCAAACTTTATCTCAATGGAGAAATTTGGATTTTCTAAGGGAAGGCATATTTCATGAAGCCATAGGTATTAACTAACAAGGTTTGCACTCTATCAAAATTTCCAAAAGTCATGTAATTGTACTTGAGGTTGATTTGTTGAAGGAATTTATTAGCTAGATTTATCTGTGACTACTATTATTACATATTGGTTTCTCTCTTCCAATAGTCAAATGGATCATTGCATGTGTTAGTTCTATGTCATTCTTTTTTGTTAATTAATAGGTTGGATTTCATCTTTTTCAAGTCTTATAAGGGCTTGAGATAAAGTTTCCGTTCCTCTTCTTTCTTATTTCTCTTTGTGGTAGAAGGCCTAAGTAAAACACTAGATGATGTTGACTGGAAGAGAATAGTGATTGGTATCAAGGTTGGTAGATTGGAAAAATTCATACATCTACTATATGGAGATGATTTCTTACTCCTTTGTTTCAAATATGAACTTGAATTCAATACATTCAGGGATATTCTTCTTATTAGTAAGGAAACTATAGGGATGAAAGTTAATGATAAAAATCTATGCTTTGTGTTTATAATCTCACTAACGAAATTAGATAAATTACTGAAAGATATCTCCTTTTCAATTCTTTGACATAAATACATGCTTTAAATATCTAGATTTCCATTTCAAATCAAACAACTTCGTGAAGGTTGAGTAGATGTGGTTGACAAGGAAGGTGGAAAAATGAATTACGATATGGTGCAACAGGTGTTTGTTAAGAGGAGTTTGATTAGTATTATTCAATTCAATTCCAAGGATTGTTCTTGTTTATTAGTAGACATTAGCTCATATCCTAAAAGGTATTTTGGAGAGGTTTGGGAAACTGTGTTTCGATTTTCTATGGCGGGATTGTAGTGAATCCAAAGGCATCCCTTGGGTAAATTGGAGAAAACATCCATCTCTTATTGCTCTATGGAGGTTGGGAATTGAAGGATGTTCATCTATTTATTCATTCTCCTACTCCTAAGTCTTCGTGGAATACAATTATTAAAGAGAGTCTATAGAGGAGGATTTTGATTCAAAACTCCATTTCCCCTACACTAGACTAGATTTGGAAGGGGAGGAAAAACACCTAGAATATATAAAATCAACAGAAGCCCCTCACACTAGATTTCCCAGTGATTGGATCCTTCCTAGCCTATAAAGTTGGAAATTGATCTCAATTTAGGATAGGTGTTGAGGCCATTATGGTATGTGATGGAAGAATATTTCTTTGTGAGGATCTTATCTTCTATTTTCAAATTATTAGGAAAACATATTTAAACTTAATGTCAAATATAACCTCTATTATGATTTCTTAATAATGATTATTTGATGCAAATTATTTAAATATGGAAATATATTAGGCCATTGAATTAACTGATTGCACATAATCTCCTCTTCAAAAGGACCATGTAAGACTCAACTCTATTGATGATGAGCTTGTTTAGGGAAGAAATATGGTATGAGGAAACTATACAACTAGGTTTGGCTACAAATTTCTCTTTAGTCCTAAAGAACAATATGAGGTTGGTGGTGGATGAACCTTTGGAGGACAAATTTCCTCTAAAGTCTACTCTTTTTATGTTACTTGCTCTTAATAATAAGGTTTTAAATTGGGAAATGTTAAGGAAAATGAATAGAGATAGGCTTGGTATTTGACTTCTTTGCAGGGTTAGTGAAGAAATATACACTAGCACCTTTTTTTGACATATCCTTATGTTGTAGCGGCTACAACCACCCTCCAAAATTTTTCCGACCATGTTTTGGGGCCTCCCTACCAACCTTACAAAGCACTTTCTCTTGTTTCATCAAGTACTCAAGCATCAGAGTTTTCCTTGCACAAAGGCAGCCTGCCAAACATAGTTGATCCATTCCCCTCATAGGTTGCTTACCCGAACTTATTCTAGCTGTAGGTTGAGCAGCCTCCCCTTGAAAATTGAGAATTTCTGGAGGGCAACTAGCCTTCCCTCCAAGAATTGCGCAATCCTTTCTAACAACCTGCTGGGCTCCAGGATTGCGCAATCTTTCCAGCCAACCCTCCCAATGTGATTTGCGTAAATTTTCTAGCAACAGGTTATTCCACCCAGGATTTGCACAAATCTGGGTAGCAATTAGCTGCTCTGCCTAGAAATTGTGCAAACCTCCTAGGTATTCAAGCCAACTCCAAGCTATGAATGCACATTTTTCCCGAGTAGTTGAGCACTCGCATACATGAATAGTCTGGTTGACAACTTCCACCCCGGACCGTGGAAACTTGACTTGCATGCATGCATGACTTGATCTTCTCAGAATAGAAAGAGATAACATGCAAAGGGCATCCCATGATTCAAGGAGCTATTGTTAGCAGCCGAGGGTTACATGCAACGTTTGTAGAATTTTTGAATAACAAACACATATTCAATGGAGATTATCTTGATCATGTACTATTGCGGAATACATACACAATACATAAGCTCCTCTACATTGATAATCAATATAGCAGCATGAATAATAATAAAACATCAAGAGCATGCACACATTAACACAGTATGTAACCTGGGGAAAGCTTACAGCTAAAAACCCCACACTATTTGTATATTAATGATTGAGAACATGTAACATTACAATAGTCAATACTTCTCACAAGTATCTAGCACTATCTCCACCTGTTACACACAATACAGCTCAGATCTGATCTCCAGATCTATTCCACTTCTTACCTACCTCCACTGCTCAATACCTGCTCAAGAATTGATGAGAATGGTTGAACCAAACTCGTATTTACCTCAAAGAAATCACTTGCACTGGGAATCCCATGAGCAGAGGCTATAATCACTTGGTATTTGCCAATTCTCATTGGAATAACTCAATCCCATTGATTGTGCAAATCCTCATGCACAACTATAGTCACAACTGATAGCAATCTGATACTCTAACACCTGTCCCTGCTGAACTGAACATGCACTGACATGCAACTAAGTTAATTGATGTATTCTTTAGTTTCATTATGAGTTAATAATTAGTTTAACAACTCATCATTAGTCTATTTGCAATTAAACTAATTACAACTAGTTTAACCAAGTCAAACTGAACACAACTCCATCAACTCCATAATCAACTCCAACAAACTCAACTAATTGAGTTCTAACTAAAGTCATGCATGCAACAACTCAACTGACCCACAAAGAAAACGTATTTCCTTCTGACAGCTGCATGTGCCAAATCTGTAGCTCAAATTGAAGTGCTCCAAGAGAATAAGATAAAGTTGATAGTCTAAATATTATTATAAGCTAATAATATTTGACTGCTCTATAATTAGACTTGACAGTGTCACTGTTGTTGTCTAAAAATAGAAGTCCATCAATTTTTTCCAACTTGACCAATCATCCATAAACAGCATCCTGCGACTCATAGACATGATCCATATGTCTAAAAATAGACATAGTCTAAAAATAGACTTTGCGCCATAATTTTCCTGCAGGCCTACTTAGTGAAGGTGACTCTTTTCACTAAGCTCCATCATCTTGTTTCAATCTCAACACTCCTTCTCGACAAGATATGGATTACAGCAACCCCTATCCTGCCTCGGTGGTATTTGAATTTTCTCCTGGTGAGAGCCTTCGTCAGAATATCAGCACCCTGATCCTTCGTTTGAATGTATGAAAGTAACATGATCCTCCATTGCACACAATCTCTGATATGATGGTACCTGATGTTGATGTCTGCATCCGTTGGACTCCCTGCCCAATCTGCATCCTCCTGTATGTACCAAGATTCATATCTCGATGTGCCTCTGTTGAGCCTACACACATGCGACTCCACCAACTGCTGGTAACCAGTGGCATCCACTACCTCCGCTAAAGTAGCATCCTCCTTCGTCCAACCTCTAGGAAGGAATGCAGTCTTCACATCCAACTGATGAATGTGCCATCCCATTTGCACTGAGAGAGCAAGAATCATCCATATGGAAGAATACCTTGTGACAGGTGCAAAGGTCTCCTCATAATCGATCCCCTCTATCTGTGAAAAGCCTCGGGCAACAAATCTTGCCTTGTACTTATCCACACTCCCATCAACTGCCTGCTTAACTTTGTAGATCCATCTCGAACCCACCACTGATTTCCCTTCCGGTCTAGGAACAATCTCCCATGCACTGTTTCTGACAAAAGAATCATACTCTTCCACCATGGCGTCTACGCATGCGGGATCCTCCACAGCTTCCTCAAAAGAGGATGGCTCAGTCACAACACACTTGCTCATAAGAGCCATGTATCCAGTGTACTAATCAGGTGACTATCTCTATTTGTGCTCTGCTGTAGGTGGTCCTACAACCTTCTCTGCATCTCGAGCCAGTCGCTCAGCTTCTATAGTGCGCTTTCGCCCTCTGATGGTTGGCGCTGCATGAGTGGTCTCCTCCACTCCATGAACTTCCTTTTGTGGTTGATCCACGTCCTAAAGCTCATCCTTAGGAACTAATAGCTCCTCATCTGCATGCAAGTGTAGCTCCCTCTCAAGCGAACATTTCATGGCTTTCTCCTCCT
>APFE030069727.1:12579-42290 GCA_000404065.3 Pinus taeda | reverse complement strand
TGTGGTTTCAACGAGGGAAATGTGACAGTCAGAGTATTCAGTCCCTCCCATTTCTGTGATTGCACCGAAATTCCAAACAGGCGATGGCACGGCACCCATCACATTCTTCCGGGCGCTAAAAGCATGGTCGTGGGCGGGCGGGGGCAGTTCAACTCCCAGTTCGATCCAAAGAAGCAAAGCCAATCGGTGTACCAGTTCCCTTTCCTCCAGAAATCGATGGATTGGGAGGAGAACAATATTATTTATCCGTTAGTCCAACTTGGGCCTGACGGCAATCTGTTCATTTTCGCCAACGGAAAATCGATTCTGTTCGACCATGTCAACAAGCGCGTGGTGCGGCATTACCCGGACATGCCCGCCTACTCCAGCAACAGCTACGTCCAGACCTATGCCTCCTACGTTCTCCTCCCACTGGATCCAGGAGCTAGTGACGCTGAAGTGCTGATCTGCGGCCCCGGAGCTGCTGAGTTTTCATATAGGGAAGTGATCCGATCGAATTCGACCACCAACATCTGCGGACGTCTGAGATTCACGGATCCTGATCCACATTGGCGGATAGAGAGCATGCCCATGCGCCCCACGGTAATGGTAATGGGGGACATGCTTCTTCTCCCAACTGGCGACGTGTTAATTATCAACGGAGCTTCCAAGGGCTCCGGTTCAGGGGACACCATTCTTTATGGTCTTCTTTACAAGCCATCAAGTCCCGGGCCACTTCGGTTTGAGGTGTTCACTCCCCCCGCCACTCCTAGGCTCTACCGTCCCAGTGGCCATATGCTCCCTGACGGCCGCGTTCTTGTGGGCGGCAATAATCTCGACAAATTTAGGGGCGTGCCGCATTCCACAGACCTCAGTTTGGAGGCGTTTTCTCCCCCCTATCTGGCACCTGAGAACGATGCGCATCGGCCCTTAATCACGTCCTGGCCGTCTGCCATGGGCTATGGCCGTACCTTCACCATGAGATTTTACTTGCAAATCTTGGCGGGTCAACAAAAAGAAGCAATTTCTGTTACAATTCTGGCGCCGTCTAATTTCACTACACACAGTTATTCCATGAGCCAGAGGCTGCTCGGACTGGAGATCATTGAGGTTGTGCAGATTTTTGAAGTGATATATGAGACTACTGTTACTGTTCCGCGTAATGCAGCCTTGGCTCCTCCTGGCTTTTATCTTCTGTTCCTTGTGCATGCCGGGATTCCTAGCCCTGGGAAATGGATAAAGATTACCTGTGATGAACCTAGGTCTATAGAAAGCATGTCTATTAAAGAACCCATGCCTATGGAAGCTGTGTCTGAAGAAGCTTTGTGTATGGAAACCTGCATGTCTGACGAAGGTGTGTGTACAGAAGCAGCTACATCCAACGGCCTTACAACTACGATGGCGCCTGCAGTGGCAGGAATGGCTCTGGGTTTGTGTTTTTGTCTTCTATGGGTCAAACGTATTTGCGAGTATCTTATATCTACGGGGCGTACAAGGATGACGCCTGAGGAGACAGCAGTGGCATTAGCAGCGCCTCTGACTGTTTTATTATTGCTTGATCTGCTCTGCTCTCTACTCTAAATCCAAATCCATTGCCGAACGCATAAATCCGTTCGACTGACTCACAGCAGTACACCGGCGGCGGCAGCATCGGCATCTATGTGTTTGACATTTGGCATGAACCTAATTCAGTGCCAAATAAAATAAGTTCAGTTATAGATAGATGCGTTTGAATTTTGCCCTGAAAGCAATTTAATGTACATTTATATGCTCCTGAAAGCTTCATTATATTCATATTTTTTTATTCAGATTTGGCATTTTTTTTTTACCTAACATGTATTCAATCACACTATCTTCATGCATGATATTAATATTTAAATGGCAGATCCACGTTAACTGATTTATTCAATTATCCGGAATTATAGTCGTTTGATTTCAGATTTGGTATGTTCTTCTTAAGGTAACATGTACTATTCAATTACAGTATTTAGATTTACATGGTAGATACACTACAACTGATTTATTCGATTACTGCATGAACCTGAAATAAAATGCATTCAATTATAGATGCGTTTGAATTTTGCCTGAAAGCAATTATATGTTACTGAAAGCTTAACATTAGATTCATATCTTTAATTTTGATTTGGTATTCTTTTGTTTTTCAAGTAAAATGTATTCAGTTACAGTATCTTAATGCATATTTATAACATTTCCATGGCAGATATACGATAAGCGATTTATTCAATCGCTTCATTTTCGCGCTATAAAATTAATTTATTGAATTTCACACCATAAAGAGAAGTTGTTTTATATTTATATTTCAAGGGTTCATCACAGCAACATGTGTAAGCAAAGCAAAGCAAAGGCCAATGGGCGATATGATTTAACAAATATACAGATGAATAAGTCTATTACTAATTCAAAACTAATTGATCTATTAATTACACAGTCTCCACACAGTAATAGATGGTGATTTCTCTGTTCTCATGTGATCCGTGGTTTTCACTCTGCGCTAACATTTTCTTCTCGCCTTTCAAAACCTCATAATGTTTTTCGTGGGCAATCTTCCCAAAAATTTGAATCAACAATCCCTTCCATATCTCTTCTGCCATTTCCAGGTAGCGTAGTCTAAAGCTATAAATTCTGGTAAGATTATAACAAAATCTGGATGTTGGTGTTATAAAGTAATGACTACTAACAATCAGCATGAATTTAGTGTTTTCTTTACCATATATTTTGTTTACGACTCTTGCATGCATTTAATGTTATGAGAACATTAAGCTATACTATAGTAGCAAACCCTAAACCCTAAACGGGGAAAGGAAACGCCGGTTTAAATCCAAAAGGTCACATCACTCAAAAATGGCATATATGTCTTTTTCCGATGCTCCAAAAATAACCAACCATAGTAATAATCAATTTGTTAATAATTATATGGAATATACTAGGTTACCATCACATATTATATATATTTGAGTTAGAAATCAAATATTTATATATTTGCCTTAGAAATCTGAAAAGATTTAGACATTTGTGGTGACATCACTCAAAAATGGCACACGTGTTCTTCCGATGCTCTGAAAATAACCAACAATAGTGATAATCAAATTGGTGATATTTATATGGAATACACTAGGTTATAAATATTTATATTGAGAATCATCACATATTATATATATTTGTGTTAGAAATCTTAGAAGATATATACATTTGTTGAAAGAAATCGTATAAAAGTAATAGAAACAAATAAATAAAATGAAATTAACTTGAAATAAATAAATGAAATGAATTTGATAGGGTCGAAAGTTTTCCAAATCCATTGAATAGGGGAATTTATGAAGTAAATTAACAATGTGTTAATTCCTAATAAAAATGAAGTAAAATAGGACTTTGTTTATTCTTAATAAGAATGTAGTAAGGTAAAATTTTATTATTGCTATGATTTCATCTCATTTATTTTCACAAATAATACGCAATCAAAAAAATGAAATAATGGATCATGATTTTACTCACGAGAAAATAAGGATAATCAAATTTGTAAATGAAATAACAAGGATTACTAAATTCACGGTGATCTCAATAAACACAATGATATGAGGAAAGCAATTCACAAATGTGATGTGATAAAATCAACAAATACAACAACCTTTCAAAATAAAATATAAAGATAACCAAATTTGTAAATGAAATAACAAGGATTACTAAATTCAAAGTGACCTCAATAAGCACAATGATATGAGGAAAGCAATTCACAAATGTGATGTGATAAGATCAGATCGAAAGATCCACAAGAAAAATAAGATATTTTTATTGGATTATGTTTGTTTATTTTATCTTAAATTTTATTTGTCAAATGATAATAACTTGGTAGTTAGAGGGCTTAATTCTAGCTCTAGTTGAGTTTTATTAGCACAAGACATGTTAGCCTATGTGGCAAAAAATTGATGTTGAAATAGAGATTGTGATTTAATCTTGAGTATCATGATCTTGAGGTGAATAGTGGTCTTATCCATCATAAAACAATAATCTATCTATCTATCTATCTATCTATCTATCTATCTATCTATCTATATATATATATATATATATATATATATATATTATATATATATATATAATAATATTATATATATATATATATATATATATATAATATAATTATATATATATAATTTAAAAATGTAAAATATAATATATAAATTTATTTAGTATAATCTCCCAACATATGGTTAAATAGTTCTACTTGCATTAAGAAATACTAAAGTAAAAGTACATTTCCACAAATATAACTCTACAAATTTATCATGAAGTTACCTAGTTTGAATATTAATATTATAAATAGTAAATTAAAATTCTACATTAATATTATTCCATATTTATTTACCATTTTTTAATATATTTCTTCATTAAATTTAATGAAAAATTCAAAAAAGTACTACAAACTTCACATTTCAATACATTAACTAACAAGTTAATAAATTTACTTAGTAGATGAATAAATAAATAGTAAATAGATTTTATGGACCAAATAATTTCATACCATTAAATAAAGTCTTAACTTTCCATTCATTTAAGAAAATAACCTTAATAAAACTTCAACTATTAAAAATAAATGTCCACTTTCAAATTTACCTATAATTATAATCAACACTATGTTGAATAAAAGGTGCTACATAGTAGCTAGTCCCTACCTCTTAGTTTATATATAGTTAAATTAAACTAAAAATATTGATTCAAGATAGTGTTAAGGTTTAGAATCCACTCAGTTTAGATTTCAGTGATTGGTACCATGAAATCTAATTGATTTTTAAAATATATATTATATTTTATATAACTTATTATATTGTTTTGCAAAATTAAATAATTACAAGAATATTGCAATTAAAAAAAACATTTTTAAAATCAAATGAGAGTTTTTTTGAAATATATAAAATTATTAATTAATTATAATGAAATATTACATATTAGGAAAACAAATAGAAAACTATTTTATAAATAAAGAATTTTCATGAATATGTTATTATTATGGATAAAAATTTTGAATTATTTATTCATCTTTGTGCAATGAATCACTATTCATTTGAAATCCTGAGGTTGTGTGAATTTAATGAATCACTATTCATTTGAAATCCTCAAGTTATGTGAATTTGATGTTTAATTATAGATTTCGTATTTTAATAAATAAAAAATATTAATTACAATTTGATGAATTTTGGAAAATTCATATGTGAAATGTTCTGAAGCCAAAAGAATAGGAATTTGGGTATGTTTTAATTTTAAATATTGTTATAATTTTAATTATATTAAAAGAAACGGTATTTATTAATGAAGATATTAAATCAATATTTTTTAAATAAAATATTTTAAAATAATTATTTTAATTGTGAAAGATCAAAAGTAAAAGTTAAAAAAAAAATTCAAAATGTAAATGTAAAGAGAAATATAAATTATAATATTAATATATTATAATTTATAGTTGTTTTGATAAATATAAAAAATAAAAGAGTGGAACCTTTTTAGGTACATTTATGTTTGTTTTTGGAGTACACCCCATCCAAATTTGTTTCCAATGAGTAAATGCACGTATATATCAATTGTTATGTTAAGGGCACGACTTTCTAACTCTACATATGTTGTTTATGTGGGTGGGAAACATGAATAGTGACATGTCGAACATTAAAACAATAAATGAAATATTATAAAATGTGTTTCTTCATCCACACGAATCATGAGAACAACTTGTAAATAGATAATCAGATTAACAAGGAAACTATAGATAAGATTCATCCTCTGTCATTGAGATTTATTTCCTTTCCTTTGTAGTTGCGTGGTAAGATATGAAATGTGAGAAAAAATCTTGATGAACCTCCCATAGTAACCTGCTAACCCGATGAATGTCTTACCTCATCCACATTTTTAGGAGTTGCCCACTCCATGATAACCCTTATCTTCTCTAGATCCACTACTATGCCTTCCTTGGAGACAACATGTCCCAAGTAATGTACCTTTGTCTAAAATAAACTACATTTGCTAAGCTTAGCATACAACTGATGCTCTCTTAGCAACCTCAACACTGGTGCTAAATGCTCAACACGTTCTTCCTCATTTTTAGAATATATCAAGATGTCATTAATGGATACAATAACAAAATTGTCCAGATAATGATGCAACACACTATTCATCAATCACATAAAGGTAGTTGTAGCATTAGTCAAACCAAATGGAACTACAATGAACTCATAATTCCCATACCTAGTTCATAAAGTTGTCTTGTAAATTTCCTCTTCTTTAATCAGTACCTGATGATATCCTGATCTCAGATCAATATTTGAGAACATTGTTGCTCCCTTCAATTGATCGAAGAAATCATCAATCCTAAGCAATGAATATCTATTCTTAATTGTCACCTTATTCAACTTATTGTAATCAATGCATAACCTAATAGTACCATCCTTATTCTTTACAAGCAATACCGGTGCACCCTAAGGTGATACACTTGTCCTAATGTATCCATTATCAAGCATTTCCTTCAACTGCAACTTTAGCTCTATTAACTCTGGTGTGCTCATCCTGTAAGGTGCCTTTGATGTTAGCACATCCCCTAGTACCAACTCAATTTGAAAATCCACTTGCCTACGAGGTGGAAACTCTAAAATATCTGTGGTAAATACATCCTGAAACTGTTGTAAGATTGGGTACCCTCTCAATACCTTTGCATCCTCAACATCCTTAACTTTATCACTAGAAATATACACTACAAATAAAACACTCCCTTTTCTACGACTGTACTTTGTCTGCATAGTTTTCACCATTCTAACTAATGTTTCCTTCTTCTTACCTTGTAAGACTCTCTTTTCTCCATTGTCATCCAAGCACTCAATGGATTTGTCATAACAATCCACTTTGGTCCTATGAAGGTACAACTAGTCCATACCCAACAACATATTGTACGATCCCAATGATACACTACAAGAAAAAAGGACATTGGTGAGGGGCGAAAAATGTCACCATAAGCTTATTGATGATGGTCAAAAGAGCATTCGTCACCAAAAACTGAACGTCACCAAAGGTGGCATCGCAAAAAGTATAGGTGTTGTAGTGACATACAAAATTTGTCACCAATAATGATTTATAATGACATATAGTGACCATCACCATTTCATATGAGTAATGGTGACAGGCCATAGCCTTTGTCACCAAAAACTGAACGTCACCAAAGGTGGCGTCGCCAAAAGTATAGGTGTTGTAGTGACATTCAAAGTTCGTCACCAATAATGATTTATAATGACGGATAGCAATCATCACCATTACATATGAGAAATGGTGATGGACCATATCCTCCGTCACCAAAAACTAAACATCACCAAAGGTGGTGTTGCCAAAAGTATAGGTGTTATGGTGACATTCAAGGTCCATCACAAATATTAATTATAATGATGGATAGTGACCGCCACCATTTCATATGAACAACAATGATTTATTGTGATGGATCTTTAATGGCTGTCACTATTGATGCATATATATGGTGACGTTCGTTGACCATCACCAAAGGTCGCATTGGTAGAAGTATAAGTGTTGTGGTGACATTCAAAGTCCGTCACAAATAATGACTATAATGATGGACAATGACCATCACCATTTCATATCAACAACAATGATTTATGGGTATGGACCTTTGAGGGTTGTCACTATTGATGTGTATATATGGTGGCATTCATTGACCATCACCATTTCATATTTTTGGTGAGGGTTGAAAAATTTCACCAAAGCTCATTGGTGATGGTCAAAAGAGCCTCCATCACCAAAAATTGATCGTCGCCATTCCATATGGATGTCAAGGCACGATGGAATCAAACCACCAACCTCTTGTTTGTAAAGCAGGTGCTCTTCCCTTGAGCTAGCACCCTTTAAAGGATTATACTTTTTAAAATTACACCTTGAAACTTCATAAATTGTAAATTCTACAACTTTCAATAAATTAAAGTCTCGGCAATATTTTACTAAACAATCAAAGAAACATCGAAGCTGCAGTTCCCTACCTAATGGTTATTGATGTTATGAAAAGTGGGTGGAGGGAAAAATAGTTATGTATAAGAGAATCAATATGTTTAGTTGAATACTCAATTAGAAGTGAAACTCTGAAGATATTTATAACCTATAAATGACCTATAATTAACAAATTCACCAAATATTGCAAAGTAAATGTCATAAGTGGATAACATATGGAAGAAAATGAGGTAGGGACTTGGAACCCTTGTACATCTTGGCATGCCTTAGCACTTGGAACATCTTAGCTTGTTTGGCATGTCTTCGTACTATCTAGCACAATTTAGCATGTCCTAGCATTCCCTAACACACCTTAGTAGTCATGACCTCACAACTAGCATTAAATTTTTCCATGACTTGGGAACCTTACATTCACTAGAACACCTTGGCTCTCTCTCGTTTTCATGCCCTCACGAGTGTGACTTAGACTTGGGAATAACTCATGAAGGTTCAACATAAAACTCAACAAATCAAAATATACTCACAATATACTCAAATTTAAAAAATGTAAAATAATTCATTCCATGATAAATCCACTTCATAAACATAAAAATAAACAATAATGTAAATAATTAGTATTAAATAGACAAATGTGGAATTTTAAATTTACTTTAAGGTTTAGATACATTGTCATACAAAGTTTCAAAATTTATATGTAGATTCCAGACACCATGGATCTTGAACTACAATATGAATTAAGAAAGAAATATAAACCAACTGACCAACATATTAACCTTTCAAATCTTAATCAGATTCTTAAAAGTGCTCTGAATATTGATGTAAAAAGGAATTATATTATTACACAACTGTAACTCTGATGAAAAGCCTCCTCCACATGAAATCAGATTTTTGGATGATACTAATGACTTTTTATACTTGGTTCTTATCTCTAGGTTGGCTATCGCATCAAACGTGAAAAGAAATTTAAGACTCGCCTAGTACTTGCAAGTCTAATAAAATTGATCGAGTATTAGCAAACAATGAAGACAACTTCCTCCAACCATTTGGCATTTTTCCTTTTTCTTGTCTCCCTCTACAATCATTGGCTTTATGATGTTTGATGAAGAGGTTAATCAAGCTCCAACTCTTCTTTTGCTCTTTCCCTGGCCCAACATAATTGTTGTTGTTTCTTTATAATTGGCGTTCATCTTTTGACTTTATGGTTCTTTGACAACACTTAATCCATGTACTGTCTTGTAAAAGATAAACATGGATCCTTGATAAAACTACCCACGTAGACTGACCTATGACCTCAAAACCTTCCTCCTTATAAGCTGTGTAGCTTTGTGACATACCTCCTAAGAGGTTAGTTCTCTCTCAGTATGTTTTAATAAGGTCTTTAAGTCTCCTACATGGAGGCATTCAAACAAACAAATTCTATTATCCTTATGAAGAAGGAAAATTTCAAGAACAAAAAATACTAATGGTCCAGATTCAAGAAACCCTCTAAAATCTTAGAAAACATCTCTTACTATTTATCTATCTCACCTTGCATATCAAAAGCATCTCCCAAAGTGTGCAAACATGAAGTCTATTCACAAAATGCACAAGGTCGTTGTAAGATATCAGTGAAGAAAAATGGAGGATTTGCATTGTATTTACAATGTATAAGCCCTATCTTTCCTGGAAAAAATTTGGCATCGATTTTAGGATTTGGGAGTTTCTCTTCATCCTTTTTTCCACTTTAAAATTTAAAATAATGGTTGATCATGGGATCCATCATTAATGATAAAAAGAATTTTGATTTTGTAGAAAATTCTTGCCAAAATCATGAAATGGACAGAAAATATTTCTGAGGCATTTCTAGCCCTTATTCTAGACTTTCCTCTCCCATAAACATTTCACAAAAGTTTTTCTTGTACAAATACTAGACTATTAAAATAAAATTGTATCTTTAAATTAGCTTTATTAGATTCCTTAAGATAAGATCTCTGTTTAAAATATCAATGTTTTTTTTTAATGGTTGGTTTCTATTTCAATTTCTTTGTGTGTTTCCTTAATGATAAGCTTCCCATCTACCTTGCTTCACTTACCAACTTGTAGATGTGATAGGAATAATATTTTATGCCACTTGTTGTCAATCCAACTACTAATAAAACGGATAATTATAACACTAAATAAGGATAGAACACATTAAATCAAAGACAACATTACCCAAAAAAGGGATAGCACAGATAGAAGAAAGAAGAGTCAGGTGTACCATAGGAGTCTCTACTGAAGAAGGGGAAGAAGAATAATGTAACTCAATTTTGACTCAATCCAAGGAGAACCAACATGAATAATAGATTCCCACATAGTTTAGTGGAGGTGGGGTATCTCCTCCATCTTCTTCAAGAAATTCTCCAGAGAGTCCAGATTCCAAAATGAAATCCAACGGCAAGGCAAGCACTTTAAGATGTAAATTTGTTGAAGGAGAGACCTATTTTATGCCTACACGAACCAAAGCCTCCACTATCCTCATACAATTGATATCTTGTGGTTCAATTGTTATCAAAGATCATAGTTTTGTTATCGTTTCTCACTCCAAGTCATAGGTTTCTTGTGATGAATCTCGATCACAATCTGGTTTAGTTTTGTCTAGGCCAGCTGGTGTCAAGGGGGTTACAGCTAGAAATGAGTTAGAATGTATTCTTGATGATCCAAACTTTGCACAAGTTATACTTGAAGGTAAAGAGAATTTTAGTGGTAGCATTGTTGAGACTAAAACTAAAAAAGAAGTTGAAGGAGGAGAACCCACTTTAAAGAGATCTGCTTCCTACAATGCAGACAAAAGCTCCAAGTCAGATTTTCGTGAGAGATCAAATAAAGAGGAAAGTGGTTGAATTCGAGCCAAATTCATCCCCATAAATATCAAGCATTTAAAGAAGCAACAACCTAGGAATAATGCCAATAAACCTTCATCCAAAGGGTTAAAAGAGACCAACACACTCAAAAGGTTGTACAATGGCATTTCTACTAGCGTAAAACATTTGATCATGGCATCAATGCCAGTAAAGTCTCAAACACACTTGCTAATAGAGGATCTCAAAGATCAAACTAATTCAAAGAGGAGCCAAATATCATCAAGGGAGATGAAAGGAAACCTATAATAGACACTGTGGTAGTTGAATCACAAGTAACTCGCAAGAATATGGAGGAGGTCACCCAGTTAAAAATTGATTTAAGGAAACATTTACAAGAATACAGGACTTCTAAGATCACTACTAAAACTAAGCAAAGGGCCAAGTATACTATATAACCCATGCTATAAGTTCAAATTGCTAAACTCGATGCAGCAGATCTATATTAGGGAAAGGTTAATGCCCGAAACTAACTCAATCCACTTCCTTAGAGTGACTTGCAACTGAAATATCTGTACCAAGAGAAAGGAGTAGCACTACAAAGAAAAATAGTCTCCAAGTCTAGAGGAAAATACTGTGTGCACATAGAATGATTTAATAAATTTTCAACTACCAAAATAGAATAACTAGTGGCGACGGGAGGGGTCTAAGATGCAGATTTTGTCGCATGAGGAGGAAATCCTATCTAACTTCCAAGAGAAAAATTTCTCTATTCTCATTCACAGTTAAAACAGAGGAAGAGAAAGGTCATAGGACTCACTTGAACATGTAAATCCAATGTGAACCTTGGGTAAAATGAAAGAGGAGAAGAAGAGATCACATAGATACATGCTCTTCTCACAGTTTCAGGATTTTCCTAGAACAATATGTTAGTAAGGCCATTTACTAGCCACAAGTTCGATATGGGACAAACTTTTTGATGAAATGAATCTTTGATGAAATGGAGGACACATATAAGTAGAAGTAGATAATTAGTATGACCATGAACCTTGATGACACATCAATCTGCTTCGGCTAAACATCCAAGAGTTAGCATCCAACTTGGTAACATATCAATAAGCTTAAGCGTAGAGCTCTAAAGGCCAGATGACCCATCGGATAAGGGTCTTTATATCTAACTATGTAATCTTACGACTTATGGACAAGACCATTTTACTAGAATAACATGAAACTATACCACCAAGCTGAGTGCATAATTTTAAGATATAAATGCACTCCCTAACTTAAATCATCGAATAAGATGAGTGTCATACAAGATGACATTATTTTTCCAAGAGTTCAGAATCTCAAAAATAAGTCAAAGTTGTGGGAATCTAGTAGGTTGAGATTCTAACTCTAAAAACCAAAAATTTGTCTCGTTGTCACTAATCCAAGCACCTAACATAGAGCCAAATATGTATAAACATGTATGAGCACCATCAACAAAACTCTGCTTAGCTGCATTTTCCCATAACAGTCTATTAATAAGGCCATTTAGTAGATCTATATTAGGGCAAGGTTAATGCCCAAAACTAAATCAATCCACTTCCTTAGAGTGACTTACAACTGAAATATCCGCACCAAGAGAAAGGAGTAGCACTAAAGAGCAAAACAGTCTCCAAGTCTAGAGGCAAATATTGCGTGTGCATAGAATGATTCAATAAAGTTTCAACTACCAAAATATAATAAGCAGTGGTAACAATAGGGGTCTAAGATGTAGAATTTGTCGCATGAGGAGGAAATCCTATCTGACTTCTAGGAGAAAATTTTCTCTATTCTCATCCACAGTTTGGCATGAAAAATAGAGGAAGAGAAAGGTCATAGGACTCACTTGAACATGAAAATCCAATGTGGACCTTGGGTAAAATGAAAGAGGAGAAGAAGAGAGCACATGATTACATGCCCTTCTCATTGTTTCAGGATTTTCCTAGAACAGTGTGTTAGTAAGGCCATTTATTAGCCACAAGTCTGATATGGGACAAATTTTTTGATGAAATGAATCTTTGATGAAATGGAGAAAACATACAAGTAGAAGTAGACAATTATTATGACCATGAACCTTGATGACACATCAATCTTCATTGGCTAAACATCCAACAATTGGCATTCAACTTGGCAACATAAATAAGCTCAAGCATAGAGCTCTAAAGGCTAGACAACCCATCGGATAAGAGTCTTGTATCTAGCTATGCATTCTTATGACTTATGGACAAGATCATTTTACTAAGACAACATGAAACTATACCACCAAGATGAGTGAATAATTTTAAGATATAAATGCACTTCCTGACTTAAATCATCGAATAAGATGAGTGTCATACAAGATGACATTATTTTTCTAAGAGTTCAAAATCTCAAACATAAGTAAAAGTTGTGGGAATATAGTAAGTTGGGATTCTAATTCTAACAACCAAAAATTTGTCTCATTATCACTAATCCAAGCATCTAACGTAGAGCCAAAGATCTAAACACATATATGACCACCATCAACCAAACTCTGCTTAGCTGGATTTTCCCAAAACAATATGTTAGTAAGGCCATTTAGCAGATTTGTATTAGGGAAAGGTTAATGCCCAAAACTAAGTCAATCCACTTCCTTAGAGTGACTTAAAACTGAAATATCTGTACCAAGAGGAAGGAGTAGCACTATAGAGAAAAATAGTCTCCAAGTCTAGAGGAAAATATTGGGTGTGCATAGAATGATTTAATAAAATTTCAACTATTAAAATAGAATAACCAGTGGTGACAGGAGGGGTCTAAGATGCAGAATTTGTTGCACGAGGAGGAAATCCTATCTTGCTTCTAGGAGAAAATTTTCTCTATTCTCATCCATAGTTTGGCATGAAAAACAGAGGAAGAGAAAGGTCCTAAGACTCACTTCAACATGAAAATCCAATGTGAACCTCATGTAAAATGAAAGAAGAGAATAAGAGAGAACATGATTACATGCTCTTCTCACAGTTTTTGGATTTTCCTAGAACAGTATGTTAGTAAGGCCATTATTAGCCACAAGTCTGATATGGGACAGACTTTTTGATGAAATCAATCTTTGATTAAATTGAGAACACATACAAGTAGAAGCAGACAATTAGTATGACCATAAACCTTGAACACATCAATATGCTTTGGCTAAACATCCAAGAGTTGGCATTCAACTTGGCAACATATCAATAAGCTCAAGCATAGAGCTCTAAAGCCCGGATGACCCATCGTATAAGAATCTTTGTATCTAACTATGCGATCTTATGACTTATGGACAAGACCATTTTACTAGGAAAACATGAAACTATACCACCAAGCTGAGTGGATAATTTTAAGATATAAATGCACTCCCTGACTTAAATCATTGAATAGGATGAGTGTCATACAAGATGACATTATTTTTCTAAGAGTTCAGAATCTCAAACATAAGTCAAAGCTGTGGGAATCTAGTAAGCTGAGATTATAACTCTAGTAACCAAAAATTTGTCTTGTTGTCACTAATCCAAGCATCTAACATACAGCCAAATATGTACAAACATGTATGAGCACCATCAACCAAACTCTAATTAGCTGGATTTTCCCATAAGAGTATGTTAGTAAGGAGATTTAGCATATCTGTATTAGGGCAAGGTTAATGCCCAAAACTAACTCAATCCACTTCTTAGAGTGACTTACAACTAAAATATCCATACCAAGAGAAAGGAGTAGCACTACAGAGAAAAAAAGTCTCCAAGTCCAGAGGCAAATATTTTATGTGCGTAGACTGATTCAATAAAGTTTCAACTACCAAAATAGAATAACCAGTGGCGAGTGGAGGGGTCTAAGATGCAGAATTTGTTGCATGAGGAGGAAATCCTACCTGACTTCCGGACAAAATTTGCTCTATTCTCATCCACAGTTTGTCATGAAAAACAGAGGAAGAAAAAGGTCATAGGATTCACTTGAACATGAAAATACAATGTGAACCTTGGGTAAAATGAAAGAGGAGAAGAAGAGAGCACCTGATTACATGCTCCTCTCACAGTTTCAGGATTTTCCTACAACAATATGTTATTAATTCCATTTACTAGCCACAAGTACGATATGGGACAAAATTTTTGATGAAATGAATCTTTGATGAAATGGAGGATAGATGCAAGTAGAAGCAGACAATTAGTATGACCATGAATCTTGATGAGACATCAATCTGCTTCGGCTAAACATCCAAGAGTTGGAATCCAACATGGAAACATATCAATAAGCTCAAGCATAGAGATCTAAAAGATAGATGACCCATTGGATAAGAGTCTTTGTATATAACTATGCAATCTTATGACTTATGGACAAGACCATTTTACTAGGACAACATGAAACTATACCACCAAGCTGAGTGGATAATTTTAAAATATAAATGCACTCCCTGACTTAAATCATCAAATAAGATGAGTTCCATACAAGGTGACATTATTTTTCTAAGAGTTTAGAATCTCAAACATAAGTCAAAGTTGTGGGAATCTAGTAAGCTGAGATTCTAACTCTAACGACCAAAATTTATCTCGTTGTCACTAATCCAAGCATCTAAGGTAGAGCCAAAGATTTAAAAACATGTATGAGCACCATCAACCAAACTCTGGTTAGCTGGATTTTCCCATAACAGTATGTTAGTAAGGCCATTTAGCAGATTTGTATTATGGCAAGGTTAATTCCCAAACCTAACTCAATCCACTTCCTCGGAGTGACTTACAACTGAAATATCCATACCAAGAGAAAGGAGTAGCACTATAGAGAAAAACAATCTCCAAGTCCAGAGGAAAATATTGGGTGTGCATAGAATGATTCAATAAAGTTTCAACTACCAAGATAGAATAACCAGTGGCAACAGGAGGGCTCTAAGATGCAAAATTTGTCACATGAGGAGGAAATCCTATCTTACTTCCACGAGAAAATTTTCTCTATTCTCATCCATAGTTTGGCATGAAAAATAGAGGAAGATAAAGGTCATATGACTCACTTGAATATGAAAATCCAATGTGAACCTTGGGTAAAATGAAATAAGAGAAGAAGAGAGCACATGATTACATGTTTTTCTCATAGTTTCAATATTTTCCTAGAACAGTATGTTAGTAAGGCCATTATTAGCCACAAGTCCTATATGGGACAAACTTTTTGATGAAATGAATCTTTGATGAAGTGGAGGACACATACAAGTAGAAGAAGACAATTAGTATGACCATGAACCTTGATGACACGTCAAATTTCTTTAGCTAAACATCCAAGAGTTGGCATTCAACTTGGCAACATATCAATAAGCTCAAGCATAGATCTCTAAAGGCCAAATGACCCATCGGATAAGAGTCTTTGTATCTAACTATGCAGTCTTATGACTTATGGACAAGACCTACTAGGACAACATGAAACTATACCACCAAGCTGAGTGGATAATTTTAAGATATAAATGCACTTCCAAACTTAAATCATCGAATAAGATGAGTGTCATACAAGATGACATTATTTTTCTAAGAGTTCAGAATCTCAATCATAAGTCAAAGATGTGGGAATCTAGTAAGCTGAGATTCTAACTCTAACAACCAAAAATTTGTCTCGTTGTCACTAATCCAATCATCTAACGTAGAGCCAAAAATGTACAAACATGTATGAGCACCATCAACCAAACTCTAATTAGCTAGATTTTCCCATAATAGTATGTTAGTAAGGCCATTTAGCAAATCTGTATTAGGGCAAGGTTAATGCCCAAAACTAACTTAATCCACTTCCCTAGAGTGACTTACAACTCAAATATCCATACCAAGAGAAAGGAGTAGCACTACAGAGAAAAAAAGTATTCAAGTCCAGAGGCAAATATTGTGTGCGCATAGAATGATTCAATAAAGTTTCAACTACCAAAATAGAATAACTAGTGGTCATAGGAGGGCTCTAAGATGCATAATTTGCGCATGAGGAGGAAATCCTATTTGACTTCTAGGAGAAGATTTGCTCTATTCTCATCCACAGTTTGTCATAAAAAAAAGAGGAAGGGAAAGGTCATAACACTCACTTGAACATGAAAATCTAATGTGAACCTTGGGTGAAATGAAAGAGGAGGAGAAGAGAGGACATGATTACATGATCCTCTTAAAGTTTCAGGATTTTCCTAGAATAGTATGTTAGTAAGACCATTTACTAGCCACAAGTCCAATATGCGACAAACTTTTTGATGAAACGAATCTTTGATGAAATGGAGGACACATACAAGTAGAAGTAGACAATTAGTATGACCATGAACGTTGATGACACATCAATCTGCTTCGGCTAAGCATCCAAGAGTTGGCATCCAACATGGCAACATATCAATAAGCTCAAGCATAGAGCTCTAAAGGCCAAATGACCCATCAGATAAGAGTCTTTGTATATAACTATGCAATCTTATGACTTATGGACAAGACCATTTTACTAGGACAACATGAAACTATACGACCAAGCTGAGTGGATAATTTTAAGATATAAATGCACTCCCTGACTTAAATCATCGAATAAGATGAGTTTCATACAAGATGACATTATTTTTCTAAGAGTTCAGAATCTCAAACATAAGTCAAAGCTATGGGAACCTAGTAAGCTAAGATTTTAACACTAACAACAAAAATTTGTCTCGTTGTTACTAATCCAAGAATCTAATTTAGAGCCAAAGATGTAAAAACATGTATGAGCAACATCAATAAAACTCTGCTTAGCTAGATTTTTCCAGAAAAGTATGTTAGTAAGGCCATTTAGCAAATCTGTATTAGAACAAGGTTAATGCCCAAAACTAACTCAATCCACTTCCTTAGAGTGACTTACAACTAAAATATTTGTACCATGAGAAAGGAGTAGCACTACAAAGAAAAACAGTCTCCAAGTCTAGCGACAATATTGTGTGTGCATAGAATTATTCAATAAATTTTCAACTACCAAAATAGAATAACCAATGGCGATAGGAGGGGCCTAAGATGCAGAATTTGTCGCATGAGGAGGAAATCCTATCTGACTTCCAAGAGAAAATTTGCTCTATTCTCATCCACAGTTTGGCATGAAGGACAGAGGAAGAGAAATTTCATAGGACTCACTTGAACATGAAAATCCAATGTGAACCTTGGGTAAATTGAAAGAGGAGAAGAAGAGAACACATGATTACATGCTCTTCTCACAGTTTCAAGATTTTCCTAGAACAGTATGTTAGTAAGGCCATTTACTAGCCACAAGTTCGATATGGGACAAACTTTTTGATGAAATGAATCTTTGATGAAATGGATGACAGATACAAGTAGAAGCAGACAATTAGTATGACCATGAACCTTGATGACACATCAATATGCTTTAGCTAAACATCCAAGAGTTGGCATTCAACTTGGCAACATATCAATAAGCTCAAGCCTAGAGCTCTAAAGGCCAAATGACCCATCGGATAAGAGTCTTTGTATCTAACTATGCAATCTTATGACTTATGGACAAGACCATTTTAATAGGACAACATGAAACTATACCACCATGCTGAGTGGATAATTTTAAGATATAAATTCACTCCCTCACTTAAATCATCGAATAAGATGAGTGTCATACAAGATGAAATTATTTTTCTAAGAGTTCACAATCTCAAATATAAGTAAAAGTTGTGGGAATCTAGTAAGCTAAGATTCTAACTCTAACAACCAAAAATTTGTCTCATTGTCACTATTCCAAACATCTAACGTAGAACCAAAGATGTACAAACATGTATGAGCACAATCAACCAAACTCTGCTTAGTTGGATTTTCCTAGAACAATATGTTAGTGAGGCTATTTAGTAGCCACAAGTCTAATATGGGATAGAATCTTTGATGAAATGGAGGACACATACAAGTAGAAGCAGACAACTAGTATGACCATGAACCTTGATGAAACATCAATCTGCTTTGGCTAAACATCAAAGAGTTGGCATTCAACTTGGAAAAATATCAATAAGCTCAAGCACATAGCTCTAAGGGCTAGACAACCCATTAGATAAGAGTCCTTGTATCTAACTATGCAATCTTATGACTTGTGGACAATACCCTTTTACTAGGAGAACATGAAACTGTACCACCAAGTTTAGTGGATAATTTTAAGATATAAATGCACTCCCTGACTTAAATCATCCAATAAGCCGAGTGTCATACAAGATGATATTATTTCGCTAAGAGTTCAGAATCTTAAACATAAGTCAGAGCTGTGGGAATCTAGTAAGCTGAGATTCTAACTCTAACAACCAAAAATTTGTCTCGTGGTCACTAATCAATTATAAATCATTGTTTTGTCTTAATTAGTTTTGCATGTACAAATAGATTGCACAATTCCTTGAGATAGAAGGGGCACACATGCATGAGGTTTCCCAACTTAATGAAAGTCACAAATCTCTAGGAGAGCACACTCCCCTTTTGACTCAGTTATCTCTGAAGCCAGGTTCACTAGGATTAGGAGTTCTTACACCCAGTAGAGGTGATGTTGGACATGCATCCAAACTGATTGTACCTCTTATATTCCTAGTTTACAAAAGAAAAGAAGTTTCACAATTTTGAGGTTAAAGAATGAGTTTGCATTTGTTGCTTTCGATTTCTATTTTTAGATTTAATAAAAAAGTAAAGATGTTATTTTGCATGTTTAGAATTCCATGTTTTCTATTTTATTTTAGTAGCAGTATGTGTTTGTTGGTTGGGGCATCCATAATAGAAATTATGATTGGTTTTTTTCAACTTTAATGATCTATAGTTATTAGATGAGTTTACAACACAGAATCTACTCATCATGGTCTGATTGTTTACATTTTATTCAAGCATGGTAGTTTATTTAAGTATTTAATGATACCTTTATCTAAGGGAAAGGATAATGGGTTGTAGATTACATAGAAAGTGCATTGTTCCGGTGTACACAAGTGCTTATTATCCCATAACCTCGTCCTCTGACAACTACACCATCACATGGAAATTGCCAAAAAATAGGTAACAGATATAAAATCAAATCAGAGGGCTCTTGCAGAAGAGAGAATAATATTAGAAACAAATAGGCATACAAACTTATTAAATATACAGAGTACTTTTGAACTGTTCTGAAGATGGGATACTAATTTCCCATCCATTATTTTGACAAAGAAATATAACTAGAATGTCCATAACTATTGTAAAGTTGAAGGTAGCATGGCAATCTCCCTGAGACAAAAAGGAAAAAATGCATTAGTTAGAAGCAATAGATGTTTCAAATTGACATTAGGAACCATGCTAGTAAAAAATGTGATCATTGTGAGCTAAGTCTAAAAATGAGTTTGAACTAGTGTTAAAAAGGTTCCAAGTGGATCCTCATGTTTTACAATAATCATACTAAAACACATGTATCAAGAACTTCTCTATGAAGAAAAATAACATTATCTTTGTGAGATTTTAAAAAATGAAACTAAGGTTGACTGTTTTTTCTTTAAAACCAAATGAACCTTAGATTAATATTTTTGTCATCAAAACACTCTCAAAAATTAATATAACTTTGTAATTAATTACATATTTGGAAAGGATTCAATATACCAAACTTTCCTTTCACCAAGCTTCTCTCAATGCCCTTTGCCTCGAAGGCTAATGATGGAGAATTTTTTGATGACTTAAACTTTAGCTAACATAGTTGATCATACCTACATCAAACAATGAAATATTCATGCATGGGACAATACACTTAGTAATACATGCAACATAAATGCAATTATTAGTAGGAAATAACTGTGGATAAGGACAAGTTAGACGTCGCCCTTTTTAGACAAAGCTAGTGGTATTATAAAGTAGTTTCAACCTCAAAAAAATCCAAATAGTTTTCTATATACATGTGTCAACATATGAACTTTTACTTTTTGAGTAGTCACTCCATTATCCACTAACCATATTTCCTTATGAAACATGTTGACCACCATCCATTATCATAAAACAACCATCGCTAGATCTGCTAGAATGTGAGGGATCTGATAAAATTTGATCACTTCGTTATTTGGAATGTGTTTAACATTGTCTTATCACAGTAAATGTCTTGGAGCTCAAGGACTCCAATAATTTTTAGTCAAAATAGTCATGTTTCACCTCCTCACCAGGTCGGCGCTGCCTTGATGAAGTCTGCCTTCTTTGGAGCAATTTGACCCTGTTGAAGCAATATAAATAGAAGTATAATTCAACCTATTTTGAATCTATACATCCATAATTTTGATCTATAGTGAAGTAACAAGAAAAAGAACTGTGAAGTCAAGGACAACAAGGAAAAATCAAAGGAAGAACAAAAATCAAAGTTTTGGGCATCTCTCTTTCACACAGGCGAATTTTCTATGGATTTTATGCAAGTTGCAGGGGATGAAATTTCTATAATGACTATATGTCTGAAATTTTTAGTTGTAGGAGGAAAAAATTCGAGTCGGAGCAAATCTTAAGGGTGTTGACTCTTGTTGAATTTGGCATACTTTATCTATTTGAAAAGAGGGTTGACTTGGTGATTGGAGGAGGTATTTTCTTGGTCAAAAGGTATTGGATTGTATCACTTTTACCTGGTTTTATTAGAGATGAAAGGTTTGACTGGGTTTTGCCTTAGGAGAGGGGCCTTTCCTTGACTAAGTGCCTACATCTTGTGTCTCTTTTTTTTGTGATCTACATGTATTTTTGATTTGGTAATTGCTTGATGAATGACAACATAATAAAGAAGTAGACAAAACCATCACATATCATAGGTAATTATCAAAAAAGAGGAATAAAAACCCTAATATCTACATACATTGATTTCTCAACATGGTATCAGAGCTAAGGTCGATCATAAGGCAGCTGAAGATTACCATACCATTGAAGGAGGAGAGGAAGTTTCCAAGGAAGCCGAGCTAGAAAAATACCTACTTTAAATCATTTTTGTGAAAATTACATTGAACACATTCAGCTAAACATGAGATCGAAGTCCTATGCATGAGAATTTGAGATCAAAGACTTATGTATAACTTTAAGAGTTTTTTAGAGGTTCGAAGTACATAAATCTTAGGAGCCATCAAACAAAGAATCTAAGAACCTGGGAATTTATTAGGGGCTTGGTCCAGAGCTAAATCAATAGGGAAAAAAGACCACAATACCATACGGGAGGACCAAGGTTCTAAAACATTAAAAGAATTTTGAGAAGCACACATTAGGTAGTCTTCTTAGCATTCTAGAAATTGAGAGATTGGATTAAAACAAATGGGAAAGCAACAAATATCGGAAAATGTATATAAATATTTTGTGATTAATTAATAATTCAAATATGGTGCATTAAGCCGGGTATATCAGCATGGAGTGTTAATGCATATAGTTGGGACTTTAATCTATGATTACATTTTGTAAGGTTTTAGTATATTGTATTCTGATTTAAAATACTTACACACAGTTTAAAGTTTTATTAAGGTTCTATCATTTGAATGATTTTGGGCATTGTTACAAGAATCCCTAAACAAACAGTCACAATGTGACGGAGAACAAATAATTGAAAGACTAGTTAATTCTATTCCTAAGCATACTCAACAAACCATAGGTCGAAGGTACAAAGATATTTCAAAGAGTCGAAAATTGCAACAAGTCCAAGAAAATTGTGGTAATAGTTCAACGTTTAAGTCACATCTTGAAGAAGGTTTGTGGATCTGTGATGGACTATTTAAAGGAATTGAAAGACCTTTGAACTCATTCGGCTCAGGAGTTTTAAGCTAGCAAAGAAGTGTACCTAAAGCAAGATAAGGATCATACTTAGAGGACCTGTTGAAGCATCTACAACATACATTAACAAGAATTAAAAAAGAGCAGTAGTCAACCATCTTGACAAAATACTTATCTTGACACCTTTTGAAGATAGGAAACCATGAAAATAATAACTTATCCTTGGGAAGAAAATAAAGTCATATGGAAAACGATTCTTTGCAACAAAGTATAAGTAGCTTTGAAGGTAGAGAAAGGAATGTCCAAAAACCGCCAATTCAAGAAAACAAACTGAAATCTCAAGAGCCATCAAACAAAGAATCTGAGAATCTAGGAATTGTTTAAGGGCTTGGTCTAGAACTAAATAAATAGGGAAACAAGACCACAATACCATACGAGGGGACCAAGGTTTTAAAACATTGAAGGAATTCTGAGAGGCACACATCAGGTAGTCTTCTTAGCATTGTAGAAACTCAAAGATTGGATTTAAAAAAATGGGAAAGCAACAAACATTTGAAAATGTATATACGTATTTTGTGATTAATTAATGATTCTAATCTGGTGCACTAAGCCAAGTATACTTGCATGGAGTGTTAGTACATATAGTTGGGACATTAATCTGTGGTTAAATTTTGTAAGGTTTTAGTATATTGTATTTTGATTTAAAATAATTACACACATAGTTTAAAGTTTTATTAAGGTTCTATCATTTGAATGATTTAGGGCATTGCTACAAGAAGCCCTAAACTAACCATCACAATGTGAAGGAGAACTCAAAATTGAAAGAGTAGTAAATTATATTCCTGATTATACTCAACAAACCACAGGTCAAAGGTACAAAGGTATTTCAAAGAGTCGAAAATTGCAATAAGAGAAGTTCACAAGTCCAAGAAAATTGTATTAATAGTTCAAAGTTTAAGTCACATCTTGAAGAAGGTTTGTGGATCATGTGATGGACTATTTGAAGGAATTTAAAGAACCTTTAACTCATTCAGCTCAGGAGTTTTAAGCTAGCAAAGAAGTTTCCCTAAAGAAAGAGAAGGATCATAGTTAGAGGACCTGTTGAAGCATCTACAACATACACTAACAAGAATTCAAAAAGAGTAGTAGTCAACCATCTTGACAAAATTCTTATCTTGAAACCTTTTGAAGATAGGAAACCATGAAAATAATAACTTATCCTTGGGAAGAAAATAAAGTCATCTAGAAAACAATTCTTTGCAAGGAAGGATAAGTACCTTTGAAGGTAGAAAAAGGAATGTCCAAAAACTGTCAATTCAAGAAAACAAGTTGAAATATCAGGAGCCATCAAACAAAGAATCTGAGAATCTAGGAATTGTTTAAGGGCTTGGTCTAGAGCTAAATCAATAGGGAAACAAGACCACAATACCATATGAGAGGACCGAGGTTCTAAAACTTTGAAAGATTTTTGAGAAGCACACATCAGGTAGTCTTCTTAGCTTTGTAGAAACTGAGAGATTGGATTAAAAAAAATGGGAAAGCAACAAACATCGGAAAATGTATATATGTATTTTGTGATTAATTAATGATTCTAATCTGGTGCACTAATATGGGTATATCTTCATGGAGTGTTAGTTCATATAGTTGGGACATTAATATATGATTAACTTTTTTAAGGTTTTAGTCTATTGTATTTTGATTAAAAATACTTACACACACAATTTAAAGTTTTATTAAGGTTCTATCATTTGAATGATTTTGGGCATTGTTACAAGAAGCCCTAAACCAACAGTCACAATGTGAAGGAGAACTCAGAACTGAGAGAGTAGTAAATTCTATTCCTAAACATACTCAACAAACCACAAGTCGAAGGTACAAAGATATTTCAAAGAGTCGGAAATTGCAATAAGAGAAGTTCACAAGTCCAAGAAAATTGTACCAATAGTTCAAAGATTAAGTCACATATTGAAGAAGGTTTGTGGATCCTATGATGGACTATTTGAAGGAATTGAAAGACCTTTTAACTCATTCAGCTCAGGAGTTTTAAGATAGCAAAGAAGTGTCCCTAAAGAAAGAGAAGGATCATAGTTAGAGGACGTTTTGAAGCACCTACAACATACACTAACAGAATTCAGAAAGAGCAGTAGCTAACCATCTTGACAAAATTCTTATCTTGACACCTTTTGAAGATAGGAAACCATGAAAATAATAACTTATCATTGGGAAGACAATAAAGTCATCTAGAAAACAATTCTTTACAAGGAAGGATAAGTACCTTTGAAGGTAGAAAAAGGAATTTCCAAAAGTTGTCAACTCAAGAAAACAAACTGAAATCTCAGGAGCCATCAAAAAAAGGATTTGAGAATCTAGGAATTGTTTAAGGGATTATTCTAGAGCTAAATCAATAGGGAAACAAGACCACAATACCATACGAGAGGACCAAGGTTCTAAAACATTGAAATAATTCTGAGAAGAACACATCAATTAGTCTTCTTAGCATTGTAGAAATTGAGAGATTGGATTAAAAAAAATATGGGAAAGCAACAAATGTCAGAAAATGTATATATGTATTTTGTGATTAATTAATTATTCTAATTTGGTGCACTAAGCTGGGTATATCTACATGGAGTGGTAGTACATATAATTGGGACATTAATCTATGATTACCTTTTGTAAGGTTTTAGTATACTGTATTCTAATTTAAAATACCTACACACACAGTTTAAAGTTTTATTAGGGTTCTATCATTTGAATGATTTTGGGCATTGTTACAAGAAGCCCTAAACCAACAGTCTCAATGTGAAGGAGAACTCAAAACTGAGATAGTATTAAATTCTATTCCTAATCATACTCAACAAACCACAGGTTGAAGATAGAGAGATATTTCAAAGTGTCTAAAATGGCAATAAGAGAAGTTCACAAGTCCAAGAAAATTGTATTAATAGTTCAAAGTTTAATTCACATGTTGAAGAATGTTTATGGATCTTGTGATGGACTGTTTGAAGGAATTGAAAGACATTTGAACTCATTTAGCTCAGAATTTTTAAGCTAGCAAAGAAGTGTCCCTAAAGAAATATAAGGATCATAGTTAGAGGACCTATTGAAACATCTATAACATACACTAACAAGAATTTAAAAGGAGTAGTAGTTAGCCATCTTGACAAAATTCTTATCATGACACCTTTTGAAGATAAGAAACTGTGAAAATAATAACTTATCATTGGGAAGAAAATAAAGTCATCTAGAAAACAATTCTTTGCAAGGAAGGATAAGTACCTTGAAGGTAGAAAAAGGAATGTCCAAAAACTATCAATTCAAGAAAACAAACTGAAATCAAAATTGTAATAGTAATTATTATTTTTCTAGAATTTAAATCAACAGTTCATAATAACAATCTACATGGCTTTGATTCTCCTTAATTTTCAAACATCTCTTGACTATGTTGAATTAATGACTAATTGTGAATAAATTGGCTGGACATTCATCTTTCTAAATGCATTTTTGAAGTCCGAGGAACTTTCAAATGAATTTTTGAAGTCTGAGTTAAACTGCAACAAGGGCATCACAAGGAAGAGTTTATACAAAACTTCTTTCAAATGAAAATATGCTCAGGCTTAGCAATCGATAATAGAAGTGTTGATTCTAAATAAGGTTCCTTACAACTAATCCTCAATTTGAATGAGAATTAACAACCATCATGAGGAGATTCAACTGTAAATGAATTGTCTATAAATGAAAATTTAACAACATCACTGGACGTAGGCTGAGGGATGAGGTGCAGCCAAATATGCAAGGTAATGAAGCATAGTGAGGAAAGTAGAAATTCTATTTATAAGAGAGAGAGGTCTACTACAAAATTTAGCTAACAACATTCCTTCCTTTGGCAGGAGTCAAAGAGGGTCAATCACTTAAGTTCTCCTAGCAATTTTTTCACACAATCTTGTAGTTAAAGGTTCTTTCTGCAACCCAGTAACAAAATGATGCTCTCTCCAAATGTTGTTTAATGGATTCCCTGAGTGTATATTTTATAGAGTTTGGGGCTTGGGAGGGCCCACCATCCTCCATGCAACCTTCTAAGCTGTCTCCTGCCAAAAAGCTTGAAAGAAAGGTAGTATTTTGTGTGATTTGCTACTTGGTTGTCTACACGCCGCCATGTCAGTTTTGATGCTTGTCCAGTTTGGGTTACACTATTTTGGAAGAAAAACTAGTGACCTTGGTGGCATTTGGTGGTAGGTGAAATTTTTTGAGGCTTTCCGAGCATGGGCCACAATGCTTTGGGTGCAAAACCAGTGACCTTGTTAGCAGTTGGTGGCAAGTGAAACTTAAGATATTGACACTAAATGGATCGAACTTACTAATTTTGGCTATTTTTTAAAGTTCTAAGCTACTTCATAGGTTTTTCATCTTCACTGGAAGCAAAACCAATGATTTTGGTGGCAACTAGTTGCAAGTGAAACTTAGGGAATTTACATTGAGGGGGATGAATTCACGGATTTTGGCCCTTTTTGAAAGTTCTAAGCTATTGCATCGGTCCTGCATCTTCAATTTTTGAGTGACAAGGGACCCGATGGTGTCCTTAATGTCATGTAATGGTCGAAACATTAAAAATATGGTATAGGCAAGCTAACGTGGTGTTAAGACTACATTGTATTACTAAAGAATGGATATGATATATTTCCCACTCACCCACATTATTGGAGGGTATATGAGCAAAGGAAGATAATTATTAGCAAAAGGCTAAATTGTGGGAATGTGACTTTTTTCCTCCTGTCGTGGAAAATCTACCCAATAAACCTTGTTAAAGTGTTTTATTTGGTTGGTTTTCTTCTCTATTTTGTAAGGGCATGAGTCAATGCTCTCTTTTGTGACAGTTTTTTCACCATCAAGACTTTTGTTTTGATATGTTACGGTTAGTGGGAAATTTTTGGGACATTTAAAAAAAATATTTTTTGAATGAAAAAGATACACAACATCCTAGAAACATTTCCAAGGTGGTTTCTGGTTTCCAGAAATGTGCTCTAGACCCACTAGAAACCAATTTCAGGGATGCATAGAATAAAAGACTACTAAATTGAAAAGTGTTCCATTTTGCATCAAATATTTGGAATTATAAATTTGATTGATACACTGTTGAGCTATATAGTGTTGGCATTATGAGACAAGTGTTGTCCTTGATGGCAAACCACACAGATGACAAATCAAAGTGTAGAAGGTCAACAACAAGGAATTGATGAACAAGATTATAGGAATGAAGAGAAAAATACATATACGCAGGTTCATCATGACAGATCCATGTATACACGCCTGTTAGTCATTACAAAGTCGCGTATGCATATGCACGCACATTCATGCAAGGAAAAGTGCGTATATGTTGGAAAACTTCCCTGTGGTCCGTGGCGGTTAGTCCTTGGAATTTGAACCTATGGTTTTTGGACCATGGCATCTCGACAGACGTGTTGATCCCTAGTATTGAGTTGATGGTATTGGTTTGTTATGGTTTTGGACCATGGTATTGAGCAAAGCCTAAGACTATAAAAGGAGAAGAAGATCATTAGGCAAATGTATGGAAAAAGTCTTGAATATCTGATGAAGGATGAGATCCAGTATGCAGGTTATGGGTTGCTTGATCTAAGCTAAGGAGGGATCTCACAAGTTGATGGAGAACTAGATCTAAGGATAGATCGGGATCAAATGGTTTGAAATGAACTATCTCTATATGTTTGATTATGTTTATTCTAGATCTGTATACTAATGCATGTAATGATCTGAACTGGGTATAACTTAAGTTTAAAGTCGCTGCAAGTCATGATTGAATATTTATAGATCTGTACGCGGGTTTGCTTTGGCAAAAGCGCGTATGTACGCGGGTTTGGTTCATCCAAGTAGCGTATACCATTTAAGCTACGATGATGATGATATAGTTGGTTCTGAATAGTGTTGTAGAGGTCAGGGTTCTGCTCTGTGTTGTGGTGACTGCTTTTGTTGACAGGGTTAAGTGATTCAGTATTGGGTGATTCAGAGATTGATTATGCTAGTGTTGATTGATTGTGTGCTTCAATAATGTTGATGGGTCCAGTATGAAAATTGGATGAAACATGTCCTTCAGATTATGTGTTGTGCTTTAGTGTATCCAGTATGAAAATTGATGAAACGAGGTACCTGGAGGAGAGAAGATTGTAGGTCGGCACCTACGTACTAGTATCTCGGCTAGTACAAGAGCGAAAGGAAATCTTTGGAGCATTGTAGCAGGTAGTAGCCTGCATAATAGTAAATGGATCGGCTAGTACAAGAGCAAAGGGGGTTGTAGCTCCCGTACTGGTATAAGGCTGCACCAGTACAAAATATTGTAAAAGGATTTTCTTATTAAGAAGAAGATTGAGATGACTTGCAGCAGGTGGTTTTCTCCCGCATTGGGTTTCCACCTTATATCATGGTGTTCATGTGTGTTCTCTTTATGTGTGATGATCTATTATGCTTACTGTTAATAAGGTTAATAATGTTCTGATGCATTTACTAAAGATAAGCTAACTGAATCATAAGATTACTGCATGTACGGTGGTTACTTTTAACACAGTTGCGTATATACGCGGATATCCTTAATTGAAGTAGCGTATATGAATCTGAGTATGAAAATGAAAAAGTTTTACTGATTTGATAATACTGATTCACCCCACTCTCTCAGTATTATTTCCAACAATTGGTATCAGAGCAGGTCCTTTGATAGAAGCTTGATCGCTTGAAGGAGATCCGTGGAACAATGGGAAAGAAGCTTAAGAAGAAAGCTCATAAGAAGAAGAGGACATCTCAGAGAAACTATGACAATGGAAGAATCGATTGCGGTTTAGGCATAAGAAGCTCTTCAGATTCAGAATTAGATTCAGGATCATTATCAGGTATGAATGTGGTATCCTCTGATGTTCCAGCTATTTTTCCTTGTGAAAAAGATGAAAGTGATAATGAAACTACTGAACTTGCTCTTATGGGTGAACAAGAAATATATCAAAAAAGAGGCCGAATTAAAAAGGCTTTCGAACATAATCACAGATCAACAAGATCTTTTGAACAAAAGGGAATGTGATTTCGAAAAGGTAAAGGAGTTAGTCAAGGTCAAATATAAAAAGTTGCATGATGAAGTCACATCTCTAAAAAGGGAAGTCAATGAAAAGAACACAACAATCAAGAATCTCAGAGATAGATCCAGTGATTATGAAAGTCTTGAAGCTACAAT
>APFE030069722.1:0-10804 GCA_000404065.3 Pinus taeda | reverse complement strand
AGACACAAGAAGAGGAAGAGGACATGTCCCATGTTCCATATGCAAGTGTAGTCGGTAGCCTAATGTATGCAATGGTTTGTACTAGACTAGACATTACACATGCAGTGGGAGTATTGAGCAGGTTTATGTCAAAACCAAGGAAGGAGCATTTGCCAACAGTGAAGTAGGTTTTCAGGTATTTGCGTGGCACTAGTAATTATGGTTTGTGCTACCAAGGAAGACCAGGATTAGACAGAGTGTTGGATATTCGTGGCTTTGATGATGCAGACTGGGATGGAGATTTGGATCAGAGAAGATCTACAAGTGGGTATGTGTTTAACTTATTTGGAGGTGTAGTCAGTTGGATGAGTAAGAAACAATCTGTAGTGGCACTATCAACTATAGAGGTAGAATACATGGTAGCCACTCATGCAAGCAAGGAAGCAATTTGGCTGCAGAGATTGTGTTCAACTATGGGGTTAGTACAGGAAGCTATAAGGATAGACTGTGATAGCCAAAGTGTAATTTTCTTGGCCAAGAACCCTGCACATCATTCAAAGACAAAGCACATTGATGTTCAGTATTACTTTGTGAGGGATATGATAGAAGACAAAAAGGTGTTGCTGGTAAAGGTGGACACTTTGAAGAATACTTTAGATGCATTGACAAAATCTATGAGCTCTGAGAAGTTCTCTTGGTGTAGAGAAACAATGGGCGATGTAGGGCTGGATAAATGACTAAGCTCTCCTGTGGCCCCCTATGGAAAGGAAATAACAAGTGGGAGAATGTTGGGTTGTGTTATATTCTTTCCATGACTAGCCCACGTAGTCACCTAGGGGTTAGAGCAGGGGAGGTCACAGGGGATTTGAGGGGTACTCGTAACCCCACTTTATGGGGTCTAGGGCAGCACCCTGGAAAATTTTGGTTTTGGACCCTATGTTACGTTGGGCGGACCCACCTATGGTTTTGTGCATGATTTTCGCACATGTTTTTGGATGCGATGGTATTCAGTCCATGGTTTTGGACACAATGGTTTTCAGTCCATGGTATTGGATTCTTCAGCATGTATAAATATGTATTGTAACATTGAAAGGAATATAATGAAAAATCAGGCTGGTAGTCCCGGTTTGGGGATCCAGGGGAAAATCTTTGTGTATATGTATTTTATGTGTTATTCTCTCACATTGTTTATTTTTTATATTTTAGAATTCGTTTGTAGGTAATTTATGTACGGGGTTAAAACCTACATCTACTAGGCCTCTGTACACTCAGCTACAGAGCCTCTTCCTGCTACTATGACCCAAGGTACTTAGACTCTTGCTCTATGCTTCACTACCTTTCAAACTCCATCATTGGTTAACTCAATTCGTTACTTTACAACTTAGAACCTCACTCTACTTATACAATCCCATGGTCGACGGACCATGGGTAGGCTGACACTACATTCAAAAATTAGGGCGGACAACCCTACGACTCTAACATACAATTCACACTCCGCTCCCGCAATTCGCAGGGTTTTTACAAAAACATTACTCAAAACATGGGCTTTGATCCCCAAAACATGTTGTGGGGGCATTCCATGCCCAACAAACCCCTAACACAAACATTGTGAGTTTCCCTCGAGTCACTTTGTTGGCACGACGATCTTGGCACAGAGTCCCTCCAGCTAGTCCCGAATGGTCTTGATGTCTGCAGTGCACTGAGTTGTTGTTTGCTGAACCTGCTGAATTCTCCCTTCTGAGACATCTATTTCAAACGTGCTACACTGCATCTATGCGTTCATCCCCTGAATCTGCGTGAGCTTTCCTCAATATCTACAGTGATTATGAAGGCTTCATCAATCCATGGCTGGATGTGCACTTTGAGAACTGCTTCCTTATGGCACACCATGTCCACCTGCTCCTTTAATGCCTTAGCTTGCTACATCCTTGCAAGCCACTGAGTAAGGACTACTGTCTGTGCAGTCCCTCTGATGTTGTCATACTATTGCTGGAGTTCACGTGCCTCTATCTCCAGCCACTGGATGTTGGGGTCCTCGTGCAACATTGTGAGGACCTCAAGTGCCTGTTCTGACATGTTGGTGCAGTCGTGCACTGCACCTCCAATCTCTTCTAACCCATAGCAGTAGCGTGCTATTCTCTGATCTCTGGGGGAATGGAAGGTTGTGCCTTCAACTGCAACTCGGCAATCTGAAGGTTGAACTCTAGCTGAATCTTTGTTTTCTCTTCTCTCGCATCACGAACTCCACTTGCCAAACTGTGAATCCGCACTTCTACTAGTAGATCTACTATGATATCCAGCTCCAGGATGTGTCAGTAAGCATAATCTACCGTCTGCACCAAACTTTGGTTATTCAACACCAACTCATCGCTTTGCAAGCTGATCTGCTACATATTGATATTTTGTTCACTCAGAACTTGGATCGCGCAGTTCTCCCTAGCATGTAGCTCTGTTGTTATTCCATCTTGTAGCTGATAGAGAGTTTTCTGGGGACGGGCAGCTAAATTAAGGCCAACGCCTTTCATCATGCTAACCATCATTCGTTCCATCGCATCTAATGATACTAATGCTCCCTCTAGAAACACTATTGTGTTGGTCATCCTTGCACGCAACATCTGTTCTACTGCTGAAGTGCCTGTTGCAACATGGGTAGACAAGGTACCTTCCTGAGTTGGCTGCACCTGTAACTCCTACAGCTGTGCCTTGAGGGCCCCCAACATCCTCTCGTGCTCCATCATAAACTCTTGAAGTGCTTCATTGGTGACACTGCGGACCATCTCACCAATGTCATGGAGATCACCTTGAGTTAAGGTGATCGGGTCAATGGCCAGCTTCGAGGCCTTGACCTTATTCCTTGGACCCAATCTCTCTATGAAGTGTGACCGTTTGAGTTGTGTGGATACCGTTCCTGGGTCCGTGCTCCCTTCTGCTATTTCTATGTCCTCTGCCTCCTGCCCTGAGGACATTGCTTGGCCCTCCTCTGCTAGTACCGTCGTAGCCTCTGTTATCTGCACTATTGTTGCTGCTTCTGTGGCCTTCTTTTGCTTTGCGACTTCCTGTGTCGCTTCAAGAACTGCTCTTACCTTAGCTACCCTTTTTTATTTCCACCTTCTCGTGGTCAGTTGGGTGACGTGAAGCTTGGCATCATCCTTCTTTTTCTATGTTTCTTTCTCTAGTTCATCCTTTTGTGCCCTGATGTATATGTTTCACATACCCACCATGAGGTCTGCAAAATGTTGCAGACTATTTTGCACCGTAGGTGACAGGTGCGGCCTCATGTTGATCCACATTCAGATGCTTGCCTCCATGAGCACCCAGAAAATTTTTATATCGCGAATCTGTATCACGTCCTTGGTTACCCAGAGTGAAGCGTACTTCGCGGCCTCTGGTAAGTCTCGGTCAATGTTCAGGAACTGACTACCCTCCAACAGTTATCCTGCTACTAGCAAGATGGATAAGAGCAACCACGTGTAGTGGAAGGTCTTACCCTGCTCCTGGGCTTTGCGACAGTTCAACAAAAACTCCTTGCAGAGGAACTCGGCCCAGTTGAACTAGACCCCCTCCACGCACTATTCGGCCAATGCAACCACTGACGCTAGTACCTCATTGGTGCGGCATTTTCTCATCACTTTATTAGCCAGGAGTTGGCTGGCTATGAGTACCCCCTTATTCTTGATGCTAGATATGGCGTAGCCCCTCTTCCTTCTCTCCAGCTTATACTTTTCCATCATGGCCTCTACGAGAGCCAAATCGCTACTTTTTCTGACTATCATCATGAGGTCCTTTCATTTATAGGGAAGCCTATAAATTCAGTGGATGAGGTCTGCTGTGATGGGAATAGGCTCCTCCAACCATAGATGCCCATCATGTACTAGGCAAATCAGCTACCTAACGACGAAAATGGTGATGGGCGCATAGTGGTAATGTGGTATCCATAAAAATGCAACAACTCAGCCTTTTCTACACCGCGTAGCCATTTTCATGGCTCTAACATTATCACCACCCTCTCTGTATTCTGTTTCATCAGATTTTCGATTTCTAAGTGCAAGAACTTCTCACTGTCTACGAGGTCCCAGTCTTCAAATTTCATGGTGGGCACATAGCCTAGGTGTGAGCCCTTAAATACAATGCCATTAGGGAGGATCAGGGTTTGGAGTGAACTCTTTGTTGCATCCAGATCTTTTGGTACTTTGGCTTTCCCTTTCTGCGCAGGGAAATACGCAGGCATTTTTGCTACAGAGCGCAATGGTTGGATGTCCTCCTCTGCATCTTCTTCTTCTTCTGCAATGACAATAAAGGCCTACAAATATTCTTCAACCTCATCTGTTTCAATCATGACTACCTTCCATTTTTCTTCCATTGATAACTTGTTGTGCCACGGATTCCTCGGGGCCATGCGTACTGATCCCATTGCCTACTTATCCTTCTTCAGCCTCAACATCCGCAGTGATTTGGGAATTTCTATCACAACCACAGCACCTTCGGAAACATCTTGTACCATGGAGGTCTATGAAACCTCATCAGTGGTTCCTTCTTCAATTCCCAACCCATCCTTAGTGATCATCATCATCTCTACATAGTATTTTGTCTCTCGCATTCTTAGGGGCTTAATTATCACTCGGCTCTCAACACTCTGTGCTCTGCTCAAGGGCTCAATTCTCAAATGACTAAGTGTTGTTCACTCGATAGTCCTTTGGGCTTTATAGCGCCTTTTTAATTCAAATTTGACCATTCCCCCCAAGTTCGGGCCATCAATGCTTCCTTGGCGGAAGATTTTCCCAAATCTTTCCCATAACTCTCATCTTAAATGCCCATTGCCCGCTCCATTTTGCCTCAAATCGGACATCCCATCATGAATAGTGACACCAACAATCACTTCCCATCCAACCCGTGTGGCAGCGTAGCCCTCCATCCGTGGTCGTTAACCCTGTGGCATTCTTCTCCTGCACGCACCTCTCAAAGCACGCAACTCCCAAGTAGAATAACTTATAGTCCTGTGCTCCCTTTCAATTGCTCGGAGCGTTAAGATTGTCCTTCCTACAGCTAGTCAAGTGGGCGCACTACCCATGCGGGGCTTCATCTTGTCCTCCACCATGATTCGTGAAGAATGCCCATCTTCCATTGTAGTGATTGGCGTCGCGCACTCTACAATTTGCACTACGCTGCCCTGGTCACTATGTTTGGCAAGATGTGCTCTCAACCATGGCAGCAAACTAACCAATTCACGATGATAGATTTCCAATTTTTCTATATGACTATACACAACTTGCCTTGCCATCCTCGGTTTTTTGATGAGAAATGCTTCCTTTATTTCATTTTTTGGCTTCTTGACCTCTTTGTCCATGACAGTGCTTTTCTCCCTTTAGCCTTACCCGATCTTCTTCAACTTCGCGAAGTCTAAAGTTTCCTTGTCGGATTTATTCCTCAAATATTATATGTTATGTTTTGGGCAACTGTGTGATTTCATCATTCTAGTCTACGCATACCATCATATCTATAGGTGTTGTTATGTGTGGACTCGTCTTTGCATGGTTAACAAGGCCTATAGCCCATGCTTCATACTTCAGCTTCGGAAGTGCTTGCGCGATCACATTTTTGGACATGGTCTTATAAGCCCATACAACCACTAGTATGCATAGGTCCCAGTTGGTGTGTCTCACATGGTGGACCCAGTTCAGCACTTCACACACCTTGTCAAAGGCTTCCTCGTGTATGATTTTTGGTGCACTATTTTTTTATCATGCTTCATCATTCCTGCACTTGTCTTGCCTGCTTCTGCTTGTTGTTCCTATTTCCCATCATGATAGCGGTGTGCGTTCATGTGGGTTGCATAACATACACCAATAACCATCTGTAAAGGTGGGCATGCAAGATGTTTCTCCCCTCATATCCAGCTCTCATCCATTACTGAGGTTTTCCAAATCGTATAAGCATCCCCCTTCTGCATTCTTGCTATCTCTCAATACTTCTCTGATGCGTACCCCACCACCTTGCGGGCGTGGCACACAATTCCCATTTTAAAGCATCGAGCCACTACTGTTCTGGTACTTCGCTCTCAAATTTTCTCAAGAATTCATCCACCACTATTAACCCGTCATACACAGGCATATATCTTAACTCTGTTTTCACATAGCGAAGTGATATTACCATCATGTTTCAATTGAGCGTGGTTACCTCGTGTAACCAGTTCTGCCATCGTTTGGTTTCCTCAGCCGAATTTGATGTGCAGGAGCTTTTTTGCTCCCACAAAATCCAGCCATCTACTGTAGGATTCACCCAATCCTATTCCTGGGTAGTTATCTTGTAGATATAGTCTAGCTCGTCGTCACCCACTAGCTCTATGTAGCACACTCTTTCTACAAGGTCTAAAGGTACCACTACGCGTAGTGACTTTTTCTCAAAAATCATTTGGGGATTTTTCAGATTTATTACTCCATTTATATCAGTGGCCTAGTATATTCCCAATAACACGGGATAGGGATTGTTGTCAGCGACAATCTTATCACCTCAAAATCTGCAAGTGCACTTGCACCTTCGATGTCTATTGTTATCCCCTACAATCTTCCCATCAGTAGGGTCTTCTGCTGGTTCGCCATCCATAATTGAATAGGGGACCATTGCAACATGGGCCTACCCATGTGCTCCCATGTCTACTTTGGCAGCTTATTCACATCTGATGCTAGATCTAGGATTACTTGATCCATTTCACACTCCCTGATTTGTGCAGTCAATCTAATTTCCCTTCCTGTTTGCTATGTGCGCTTTCCGAGCTTTCAGACTATGTGAGGTTATCCTGACCCAACACACCTAGTGATAAGTTCCTGGAGTCCTTTCATAGCCTTGTTGTCACGTAACAATTTCATACATGTCTCCAAAAAGGTAGTGATCATTGACGGACACATCTCCAGCTCTAGTTGATCCTTACTACCTGAAGTGGAGGCCTCTATGAAGCTATTCTTAACTTCCATGAATGTCTCCTTCACGCACTCTATATCAAATTTAGGTTCCTTTGTAGGGGCCTTGTGAACCCACACACTTTCTTCAGGCTGCTTACCTTTTTCATCTCCTATCATGATATCACTTCTGAGCACTATGCTTACATTTGGGTCCTCTTTGTGTGGCTCAGACCTCATCATTTGCAAATTCTGTGTCGAGGAAGCCTGGAGTATCCTTTTATCCCACAGCCTCACTATTAGTGTAGGGCAGTCCTCTGTCTCATGATCAAACTAAGTACAATATAAACATGATGCTCTCATCGAATTCATACAATCACGAGCATAGTGGCCTGGCCCTCCATAATTTTAACAAATTATTTGGGCGTGACCCCTTCCTGGTCCTATTCCACCTCAACCTCATCCACGCCCCTGAAACCTAGTGCATTCCATTCCTGCATTTGGGTCGAGGGCTCACATTTCGGTCTTCACTCTGTAGGCAGGAGTTCAATCCATCATCAACTCGTAACTTCTGTAGGTGCACTCATCATGGCCTACCGACCTGCAAAAGTTACAGAACAATCGCTAGGACATCTGTCAATACTTCTGCAATATATGAAAATTATCTGTAGCGTGTTTTCCTCCTATCTGACAAATCATGCACCATATTATAGGTGCCATGGTTGGTCCCGCTTGTGCCTCTAGTCTTAATGGCATCGGCCCTCCTCCCACCAAGTAATTCGCGAAGACTAGACAATGGTCCTTATCATGCCCCTCGCCTTTGCATTTTATGCACCATACCTCCTCGTGCACCTCTGGCTGAGTTGTCCTATCCTATTTCAAACTTTGCATTTCCAGATACAAGTTTTGCAATTACGTGTGGATTTTTTGGACTCCTAGGCCATGATCTTGTATTTGGTTTTTCTATAATCTCATTGCAATCTCCAAAGCTTCAGCCTAGGTGGATAATTTATTTTGTGACAGCGTCATCCTTATTTACAGTGTTAGTGACACTACAAACCATGTGCGGTGCTACCCATTTGTCAAGGTCATGTTGGCTTCGCAAATCATACTCATCAGTTTATGATCCAAATCCCATGGGTTCTCGCCTGGAAGCATCGCGATCTCCTTAAACACGATAATTGATTGTGTCTCTGACTTTGGCCTGCTAAATCCCCTGTTCAGCGTAGCCTGAATATCTATGATCCCTACGTTCAGATGGTCATTAGAATGCTTAATGTACTATGTCAGTGTGTGATCCTACAACATGCTCACCAACGTTTCCTTTTTTATATTTTCATCCACGACTCCTTGTGCTTCCCATACAACCCTTACCATGAACCAAAATTGGTCCGGATCTTCGTTCCCTACTCCTCTGAATACCGGAAATTTTATCGCACTCACCATATTGAACTATGGTGGTGGCGAGGGTGGTGTGGGTGGAGATGGAGGTGAATATGGTCAGACTATGCTTCTCAGAGAAAATTTCACAAGCTTTTCCTCACTTTCCCATCGAGGCAAAATCAAGGGGCTATTTTACATCTCTGTGCTACCTTCATTTCTATAGATCCTCCCACTTCGCATAGCCCTAAACATCAATTTCTTCGCATAACAGTCTTTTCACATAATAACATCTTAATCCATGTGTTCAAAGATTTAATGTACTTACCTCGCGGTCATTTGAGGAAGCATTGTTCCACCTCACTGTAGCTAACTGTCGTGTCTACCATGAACTCGGTGACAAACCCCCTATAATTCGATCGATCCAATGGTCCACAACACGCATGATATTATCTTCTAATGCTTCTAGTTTGTGCACTAATTCTGGAGTCCACACAATTGATTTGTTGAGCCTACACCTTCCCTAACTATCTACTAGCTTTGTGATCCACTCATACAACTTAGAGGGAAAGGATGCAAAGAAAATTTCATGGATTTCTGTATATAAGTAGCACTCCAACCACTATTCCTTTGATACTTGCAAATTCCTGTTCTCCTGTGCCACGAACTTGTGAATCTTCCTGTCTAACCATCCTTCAATTTCTCTCTTCGTTGGATTCCAGTGACACGATGTCAGACATCCCTTATGCAGATCCCAGTTTCAGCAATGAAACCATTTGTTGTCTTGTTGGGGCCTGACCCAGGTTCGGAGATGATTTAGCCAAACAAACCTTAGTACTACTAACCCTTTCGGTAACAATCCACAGAGCACAGAATGAGGTCTCACCCAAAGTAGTATGGGAGGGTGCTAGAACCAAGTTTCTGCACCCTGGGGATGTCTGATGGGTTCCAAGTGGTTTTTAGTTTGACCTTGTGTGCACGTCGCTATGCGTGCTTATCAGTACCTTGCAGCCTAGGATGCTACCTTCGCGCAGCCCTACTCAAGAGTCGAACAATTTTATTACCCAAATCCTTGCTAGTGACCGATATTAGTTGGTTAACTTAGCTTATCTATATGCTTTCAGTTATACTTAACAATATTCACCATTCATACAAATGCGAACAGTAAATAAACAGTACAATTGCAAATGATATCAAATATGTAATAACACAAGAATAGATACATGGAATTCAGATAAAACTTCTCTTTATTATTATTCTTCCTTGGTTACAAACTCAACTCCCCCCTCGCACTCAGCTACAGGGGTCCACACACTTAGCTACGGACTCTACTAGGCCTCTGCGCACTCAGCTGCAGAGCCTCTTCCTACTACTATGACCCAAGGTACTTAGACTCTTGCCCTGTGCTTTGTTGTCTTTCAAAGGCCATCTGTTGGTTAACTCACTTCGCTACTTTACAACTTAGAGCCTTTCTCTACTTATACAATCCCATGGTCCATGGACCATGGATAGGCTGACACTACATTCAAAAATTAGGGTGGACAACCGTATGACTCTAACATACAATTTGCACTCTGCGCCTGCAATTCGCGGGGTTTTTACAACAATATTACTCAAAAATAGGGCTTTGAGCCCCAAAACATGATGTGGGGAGATTCCATGCCCAACACACATCTTGCTAACAAGTCCACACTTGGTCATAATAATTAGTTAGTTTTAGGAATCAGCTACCTATCTACTTAAATCCACCAACAAATATCCAAATGTAACCATAAAAATATTTACCTCAAATGGAGATTGGGACCATGATAGGGTAGAAAAATAGCAAGGAAATAGGTTCCATAGTGTCAAAAAGAGTTCAAAATGGGGATTGAAGATGGTATTAATAGGAACATAATAGAGGATCAATAAACTCCAAAGCTCATACAAGAACTACAAATTTGTGTTTTTGGGGCTGCTAAAGGGTCCCTTCCTCAAGTCAATGTCCCAGAGGGAGGAAGTGAGGCCGAGATACTTGCTGACAACCCTGTGGTGATCCTTTCTCTCCTTTCTAACCTACTACTTGAAAAAATGCACAAATGGAAGAAAACTATCACACAACCAATCTAATCTACACTATTGTAATGAAAATGCATCTACTAAGCAAATGCAAAATTAAGCTATGAATGTGCACTACCGTATATGTACAATAAAGAGGAGCCTTGGCTGCTAGGGTTGGTCCCTAACCCAATAGCTTCATCCCTTTGAGTTAACTCAGTGATGGCTCAAAAAAAAACTCATTCTTATTACCAAAAGAATAGAATGCATCAAAAACTATCACAAGTCTTGCAACTCGAAAATAGAGTAGAGTTTTACAATAAAAAATCTGAATCCTACTGAGGTCGTAGACCTCTCTGCTTATACATCTAAATTCTCCAACGACCTCCTTAAAATTAGGGAGGCCCAGTTCCAAAAATCGAGATAAACTGGTGCTTTGTCTTTCACTTTCTCAATTACCTTCTAGTCCTCATGATTTGGTTTTTTTCACTCTGAGCTGATGGAGGAATATTCGA
>APFE030069717.1:0-16602 GCA_000404065.3 Pinus taeda | reverse complement strand
CAGTCATTGGTGGCCGAGTTGAAGGCTTCCGAATCAAATGCATGTTTTGACCCTGAGCCAGAACTCAACAAGGGTAATGGAAAAGGAAAGCAGATCATTGATGTGGATCCTAGCGCCACTGTTGTCAGTGTCAAGATCCAGAAAAATGAGCCCGAAAATCTAGAGGAAGGGGAGCGCCTTTTCCACTCAAAAATGTGGGTGAAGGGTTCATTGCTGCAATTCATTGTCGACAGTGGCATCCAAAAGAATGTCGTTTTAGCAAAGTTCATGAAGCAGTTGGGCCTACTGAATACACCACATCTGCAACCATACAGTATCAGGTGGCTTCATGAAGGACGAGATCTCAAAGTTCGCCAACAGTGTCACCTTCCCTATAGCATCAAGCCCTTCACACACGACGTATTGTGCGATGTTAAACCTCTGGATGTTTGTGATGTACTATTAGGCCAACCATACTTGTGGAGGCGACATGCTGTGTATGAGTCAAGGCCTCGCACTATTATTATTTCTTTGGATGATTCATTATAGAGGATACTAGAGGTAGCCCCACCTACCGCCACCTCTTTGATCAATGCTAAGAAAGGCAGCAAGTTGATCTCCCATACCAGGAAATTCATCTGTTTGGTTCACTCCCAAAGTAAGGGGAGGATCATCACCAAATCCATGACCCCTGCGAAGGGTTCTTCCACGTAGTAATAAAAGCAAAGGGATACGGTCATGACAGAACATAGGAGCAGCTTCTCCTCACCCACAGGGGTTCCACAAAAGCTTCAAGTGGGCAACAAAGTCTGGTTGCATCTACAGAAAGAACCCCTTACAAGAGCCCATCATAAACTCAGACCACTCCGACATGGTCCTTACACTAGTACCAAGGCTATGGGAAACAATGCTTTGAAGCATAGCATTCCTCCATTCCTTTGCTTGCACCAAGTGTTCAATGTGGACCGTCATCACCCATGCTACCTACCATTTCTGGACACATCCGACATTGCGGAACAACTCACACCCACAGAATTAAATCCAGATTGCATGGAACAAGCTGCAACTGATCGGATCATGGACACACAGATAAAGAACACTCACCAACAGAATATCCAATTGTATCGAGTTGTCAAAGTAGGGCAATTCCTTCACCAGGGCAAGTGGCTCACTAGGGACCAAGTTCAGCAAACGTTTCCTCATCTCATGGAGGAACTCAATGCAATGGGGATCATTGCTTCCTAAGGGGGGAGGAATGATCCAGGTGGATATTGGTGGCCACCTGCCAAGTCCACCTTGACTACCACCATTGTTTCTCTCAACATTTTCAGTTTCCTTAATTGTAGCACAACTTACTATTTTTAGCAGTTTTTCATGTCCTGAACTTCTGGAGCTGTTTTGAGGCCCTAAATGACGTTTTTTGGCAAATCTGGGGGCTACATTGGCCCATGGAGCAATCTTGCCCTTCCCAAAGTGGTAGTGCTCGGATAGATCTTTCTAACGACCTATTGTACACATCAAACAGAGATTGTATGCCAAAGTTACTACCCCGAGAAGTTGATGTACCAATTTACCCAAACGGGGCCCACAGTTTGGTATTTCATCTTCTAGGGTTAGGTTTTGGAATTTTAAGGGTTTTCAATTATTTCTCAACAATAAATAGGCATTCAAGCCTCATCGTAAGACAGTTCAGAGGCATGTAGCCGCCACATCTCTTCTTAGAGATAAGTTGCCATTGCCCTAGCTGGTTTATTTCCATTTTTGGTTATAAGCATATTTCAGTATTTTCCATTAATGAAATGAAGTATTATTTCCGCTGCATATTTGTGTTTATGGTTATCTCTGTAATTTGTTGCATTCCTGTTTAAGTTTGGATCAGTGTTATCAGAGCAGTCTACTTTTTCTCTATTTTTCTTTGCATGTCCCCAACGAGGTCGAGATATAAGGAGTTAGGGCTTGAACTGGTCAAACCTTTGCAAGACCAACCTCGAAAATCCCGACGACCTCCCATGGTAGATGAGAAGAAAGATGAGGGGGCAAGAGATCTTCTCAAAATCTTTCTCGAAGAAGCCCTCGAATGGCAAAGGAACGCGATGATGGATAGCTTTGCGCAGATCCTTTAGCAGCTACCCAGAGGCGGCGCATCGGCTTCCAACAGCTACTCTAGAAATTCCATGTCGTTTAAGGTACGATTTAATTTCGAAATCCCCATCTTTGAGGGTCAAATATATGAAGATACCGTAGATAAATGGTTAAATCTGCTAGAAGGGTATTTTTCCGTTCATGAATTTTCGAGTTGGAAAAATATTGCTTTTTCTCTTCTCAAAGTAGCCCCCCACATGAAGGACTGGTGGGAAACCTATTGCGAGCAGAAGGATGAAAGTACAGACTCACTATTTTCAGCCGCACCCACTTGGGATTCATTTCGGGATGCTGTCAAGGAGCAATACTACCCTGTCAAAAGCTATGAGGACAAATACATCAAATGGACCACACTGTGGCAGGGACGAGACCAAGATGTTCTGGAGTTCACAAACATTTTCATACCCTTCGCACATAGTTGGGTATCAAAGATTCTAAGCTACATCTGGTACTCAAATACTGCGACTGCCTACATAGATACATCCAGGAAGAGATGGAGTTCTTGAACATATCCTTGCTCGGCACGACGTACTGGTACGCTATCAAAATCGAGCAAAAGTTCAAACAAAAGAAGCGAGACTTTGGATCTCCAAATCTGAAGCCAAAAGGACAAAGCCAAGGTGGGGTGACCCAAGAAAACTCGTCGAAGTTGCAAGAAAAGAACAACACCACAAAGCCAAAGAAGGAGATAGGAAAGTGGTGTGAATTCCAAAAGAGTCCCATTCATAACACAAGTGAGTGTCGGACCAAGCAGTCATTGGTGGCTGAGTTGAAGGCTTCCAAATCAGATGCATGTTTCAACCCTGAGCGAGAACTCAACAAGGGTAATGGAAAAGGGAAGCAAATCATTGATGTGGATCCCTGTGCCATTGTTGCCACAGCCAAGATCCAGAAAAATGAGCCCAAAAATCCAGAGGAAGGGGAGTGTCTTTTCCACTCACAGATGTGGGTGAAGGGTTTGCTGCTGCAATTCATTGTCGACAGTGGTAGCGAAAATAACCTCATTTCAGCAGAGGTCGTGAAGAGGTTGGGCCTACCAACTACACCACACCCACAACCGTACAATATCGGGTGGCTACATGAAGGACGAGATCTCAAAGTCTGCCAGTAGTGGCGCCTTCCCTATCGTATCAAGTCCTTCATAGATGAGGTATTGTGTGATGTTACACCTCTGGATGTTTGTGATGTACTATTAGGCCAGCCATACTTGTGGAGCCGACATGTTGTGTATGAGTCAAGGCCTCACATTATTATTATTTCTTTGGATGATTCATTATAAAGGATACTGGAGGTAGCCCCACCTACCGCCACCTCTTTGATCACTACTAAGAAAGGCAGCAAGCTCTTTTCCTAGACCAGGAAATTCATCTGCCTGGTTCACTCCCAAAGTAAGCGGAAGATCGTCACCACCTCCATGACCCCCGCGAAGGGTTCCTCCATGTAGCAGCAAAATCAAAGGGATACGATCATGACAGAACACATGAACAACTTCTCCTCACCGACAAGGGTACCTCAAAAGCTTCAAGTGGGAAACAAAGTCTGGTTGCATCTACAGAAAGAACGCCTTACAAGAGCCCATCAAAAACTTAGACCACCCCGACATGGTCCTTACACTAGTACCAAGGCTACGAGAAACAATACTTTGAAGCATAGCATTCCTCCATTCCTTCGCTTGCACCGAGTGTTCAATGTGGACTGTCATCGCCCATGCTTCCCACCATTTTTGGACACATCCGACATTGCAAAACAGCTCACGCCCACAGAATTAAATCCAGATTTCATGGAACAAGCTGCAACTGATCGTATCATGGACACATAGATCAAGAAAACTCGCCAATAGAATATCCAACTGTATCAAGTTGTCAAAGTAGGCCAATTCCTTCACCAGGGCAAGTGGCTCACCAGGGACCAAGTTCAGCAAAATTTTCCTCATCTCGTGGAGGAAATCAATGCCATGGGGACCATTGCTTCCTAAGGGGGGAGGAATGATCCAGGTGCATATTGGTGGCCACCTATAAAGTCCACCTGGATCCCCACCATTGTTTCTCTCAGCATTTTCAATTTCCTTAATTGTAGCACAACTTACTATTTTTAGCAGTTCTTCGGGTCTTGAACTTCTAGATCCGTTTTGAGGCCCTAAACAACGTTTTTTGGGAAATATGGGGGCAACATGGGTCCATAGATCGATGTTTCCCTTCCTAAAGTGGTAGTGCTCGGATAGATCTTTCTAACGACCTATTGTACATGTCAAACAATGATCATATGCTAAAGTTACAACCATGGGAAGTTGATGTACCAATTTACCCAAATGGGGCCCACAGTTTGGCGTTTCATCTTCTAGGGTTAGGTTTTGGAATGGTAAGGGTTTTCCATTGTTTCTCAACAATAAATAGGCCTTCGAGCCTTATTGTAAGATAGTTCAAAGGCATGTAGCCGCCACATCTCTTCTCAGAGATAAGCTACCATCGCCCTAGCCAGTTTATTTCCATTTCTGGTTGTAAGCATATTTTAGTATTTTCCATTAATGAAATAAAGTATTATTTCCACTACATATCTGTGTTTATGGTTATCTTTGTAATTTGTTGCGTTCCTGTTTAGGTCCAGATCAGTGGTATCAGAGCGGTCTGCTTTTTCTTTGTTTTTCTTTGCATGTCCCCAACGAGGTCGAGATATAAGGAGTTAGGGCTCACAAATCCCGACGACCTCACATGGCGGATGAGAAGAAAGATGACGGGGTAGGAGATCCTCTCAAAATCTTGCTCGAAGAATCCCTAGAGTAGCAAAGGAACGCGATGATGGATAGCTTTGCGCAGATCCTTCAGCAACTACCCAGAGGCGATGCATTGGCTTCCAACAGCTATTCTGGAAATGCCACACCATTTAAGGTACAAGTTAATTTCAAAATCCCCATCCTTGAGGGTAAAATAGATGCAGATGTGGTAGATAAATGGTTAAATATGCTAGAAGGGTATTTCTCTATTCATGAATTTTCGAGTCGGGAAAAGATTGTTTTCGCTCTTCTCAAAGCAGCCCCCCATGTCAAGGACTAGTGGGAAACCTATTGTGAGCAGAAGGATGAAAGTACAGGCTCACTATTTTTAGCCGCACCCACTTGGGATTCATTCTGGGATGCTGTCAAGGAGCAACATTACCCTGTCAAAAGCTATGAGGAAAAATACATCAAATGGACCACACTGCGGCAGGGACGAGACCACGATGTGCTATAGTTCACAAACATTTTTCATACCCTTCACACATAGTTGGGTATCAAAGATTATGAGCTGCATCTGGTACTCAAATACTGCGGCTACCTACACGGATACATCCAGGAAGAGATGGAGTTTCTGAACATCTCCTCGCTCAGCACGACGTACCGATACGCTATCAAAATCGAGCAAAAGTTCAAACAAAAGAAGTGAGACTTTGGATATGAAAATCTGAAGCCCAAAGGACAAAGCCAACGTGGGGTGACCCAAGACAACCCGTCGAAGCCCCAAGAAAAGAACAACACCACAAAGCTGAAGAAGGACATAGGAAGGTGGTGTGAATTCCACAAGAGTCCCAATCATAACACAAGTGAGTGTCGAACCAAGCAGTCACTAGCGGTTGAGTTGAAGGCTTCCGAACCAGATGCATGTTCCGACCTTGAGCTAGAACTCAACAAGGGTAATGGAAAATGGAAGTAGATGATTGATGCGGATCCCAGCGCCACTGTTGCCAGAAAAATGAGACCGAAAATCCAAAGGAAGGGGAGCATCTTTTCCACTCGCATATGTGGGTAAAGGGTTCGCTGCTGCAATTCATTATCGACAGTGGCAGCTAAAAGAACCTTGTTTCAGTAGAGGTCGTGAAGCAGTTGGGTGTACCGACTACACCACACCCACAACCGTATTGTACTCAGGTGGCTTCATGAAGTACGAGATCTCAAAGTCCACCAGCAGTGTCGCCTTCCCTATAGCATCAAGCCCTTCACAAACGAGGTATTGTGTGACGTTACACCTCTGGATGTTTGTGATGTACTATTAGGCCAGCCATACTAGTGGAGGTGACATGTTGTGTATGAGTCAAAGCCTCACACTGTTATTATTTCTTTGGATGATTCATTATACAGGATACCAGAGGCAGCCCCACCTACCGCCACCTCTTTGATCACTGCTAAGAAAGGGAGCAAGCTCATCTCCCAGACTAGGAAATTCATCTATCTAGTTCACTCCCAAAGTAAGGGGAAGATCATCACCACATCCATAACCCCCGCGAAGGGTTCCTCCATGCAACAACAAAAGCAAAGGGATACGGTCATGATAGAACACAGGAACAACTTCTCCTCAGCCACAGGGGTACCACAAAAGCTTTAAGTGGGCAACAAAGTCTGGTTGCATCTACAGAAAGAACGCCTTACAAGAGCCCATCAGAAACTCAGACCACTCCGACATGGTCCTTACACCAGCACCAAGGCTACGGGAAACAATGATTTGAAGCATAGCATTCCTCCATTTCTTGCTTGCACCAAGTGTTCAATGTGGACCATCGTCGCCCTTGCTTCCCACCATTTCTAGACACATCTGACATTACAGAATAGCTCAAACCCATAGAATTAAATCCAGGTTGCATGTAACAAGCTGCAACTGATCAGATCATGGACACACAGATCAAGAAAACTCGCCAATAGAATATCCAATTGATTGGAGCTGTCAAAGCAGGCCAATTCCTTCACGAGGGCAAGTGGCTCACCAGGGACCAAGTTCAACAAAAGTTTCCTCATCTCATGGAGGAACTCAATGTAATGGGGACCATTGCTTCCTAGGGGGGGAGGAATGATCCAGGTGGATATTGGTGGCCACCTACCAAGTCCACCTGGACCCCCACCATTGTTTCTCTCAGCATTTTCAGTTTCCTTAATTGTAGCACAACTTACTATTTTTAGCAGTTTTTCTGGTCCTGAACTTCTGGAGCCATTTCGAGGCCCTAAACAACGTTTTTTGGGAAATCTAGGGGAAAAATGGGTCCGTGGACTAATGTTTCCCTTCCCAAAGTGGTAGTGTTTGGATAGATCTTTCTAACGACCTATTGTATGCGTCAAATGGAGATCGTATGCCAAAGTTACGATCCCGAGAAGTTGATGTACCAATTTACCCAAACGGGGCCCACAGTTTGGCGTTTCATCTTCTAGGGTTAGTTTTGGAATGTTAAGGGTTTTCCATTGTTTCTCAACAATAAATAGGCCTTTGAGCCTCATTGTAAGACAGTTCAGAGGCATGTAGCAGCCACATCTCTTCTCAGAGATAAGCTACCATCACTCTATCTGGTTTATTTCCATTTTTGGTTGTATGCATATTTCAATATTTTCCATTAATGAAATGAAGTATTATTTCCACTGCATATCTGTGTTTATGGTTATCTCTGTAATTTGTTGCGTTCCTGTTTAAGTCCAGATCAACTACCATGTCAAAATCTATGAGGACAAATACATAAAATGGACCATGTTGCGGCAAGGAAGGGACCAAGATGTTCCAGAGTTCACAAAATTTTTTCATATCCTTCACACACAGTTGGGTGTCAAGGACTCTGAGCTACATTTGGTACTGAAGTATCTTGACTGCCTACACAGATACATATAGGAAGAGATGGAGTTCCTGAACATCTTGTTGCTTGGCATGGTGCACCGATATGCTGTTAAAATTGAGCAGAAGTTAAAACAAAATAAGTGAGACTTTGGATCTGTGAATCTAAAGTAAGGGAAAGGCTTCCCCAAATCGTAGAACCAAGGACAAATCCAAGACAGGGCAACCTAAGACAACCCATCGAAGCTACAAGAAAAGAACAACACCACGAAGTCGAAGAAGGACACATGGAAGTGGTGTGAGTTCCATAAGAGGCCCACTCACAAGACAAGTGAGTGTCGGACCAAGCAATCATTGGTGGCCAAGTTGAAGGCTTTAGAATCAGATGCATGTTCCGACCCTGAGTCAGAAACCAACAAGGGAAATGGCAAAGGGAAGCAGATCATTGATGCAGAGCCTAGCACCACTATTGCCACCACAAATATCTAAAAGAATGAGGTTGAAGATCAAGAGGAGGGGGGGCACCTTTTCCACTCGCAGATGTGGGTGACGGGCTTGCCACTGTAATTCATTGTCAACAATGGAAGCAAAAATAACCTTGTTTTAGTAGAGGTCATGAAGCGGTTGGGCCTACCGACTACACCACAACCGCAACGATAAAGTATTGGGTGGCTTCACTAAGGACGAGATCTCCGAGTTTGACAGTAGTGCCACCTTCCCTACAACATCAAACCCTACACAGATGAGGTATTGTGTGATGTTGCACCTCTGGATGTTTTTGATGTACTATTAGGCCAACCATACTTATGGAGGTGACATGTTGTGTATGTGTTAAGGCCTCACACTATCATTATTTCTTTGGGTAATTCATATACAGGATACCAGAGGTAGCCCCACCTACCGCCACATCTTTGATCTCTACTAAGACAATTAGCAAGATCGTCTCCCAAACTAGGAAATTCATTTTCTGTTTGGTTCACTCCCAAAATAACGGGAAGATCGTTGCCACATCCATGAACCCCTTGAAGGGTTCCTCCACGCAACAGTAGCAGCAAAGGGATACGGTCATGACAAAACATAGGAACAACTTCTCCTCACCAACAAGGGTACAACACAAGTTTTAGGTGGGCGACAAAGTTTGGTTACATCTGTAGAAAGAGCACCTTACAAGAGCCCATCAGAAGCTCATACTACTTTGACATGGTCCTTACAACATTACCAAGGCTATGGGAAACAATTCTTTGGAGAAAAACATTCCTCCATTCCTTCACTTGCACTGAGTGTTCAATATGGAATGCCCTCTACCATGCTTCTCACCATTACTGGACACGTTAGAGATTGCATATCAACTCACCAAGGACCAAGTTCAGCAGATGGAGGAACTCAAAGCAATGCGGACCATTGCTTCCTAAGGGAGGAGGAATGATCTAGGTGGATTTTGATGGCCACCCACCTATCCCACTTGGATCCTCACAAATTTTTCTGTTAGTTTTTCAATTTCCTTATTTGTAGCACAGTTTACTATTTTTAGCAGTTTTTCGGGTCCTGAACTTCCGAAGCCATTTTGAGGCCCATGTTGCTCCTCCCAAAGTTATATTCCTTGGATATATATTTCTATCGAACCAATGTATTCGTCAAACGAAGATCGGATGCCAAAGTTACGACCCCAGGAAGTTGATGTACCAATTTACCCAAATGGGGCCCATAGTTTGGAATTTCATGTTCTAGGGTTAGGTTTTTGGATGTTTAGGGTTTTCCATTGTTTCTCAATGATAAATAGGTCTTCAAGCCTCATTGTAACTCAGTTCAGAGGCATGTAGCCACCACATCTTCTCAGAGATAAGCTACCATCGCCCTAGCTAATTTATTTACATTTCTATTTGTAAGCATATTTGAGTATTTTACAGTAATGAAATGAAGTATTATTTCCACCACATCTCTGTGTTTATGGTTACCACTGTCTATAAAATATGATCCTATAAATTTTTCACATATGAACTCATATATGCTATGTGATTCACTTGCACTCTTTTTCTAAGATCATATGCAACCCTATTCTCTTTTCCATTGATGTACTTGATCTCAAAGTCAAACTCATTGAGCATGGCCAACCAACTAGCTTGCCAGACATTCATATTAGGGTGGCCAAAGGAGTATCTTAACTTACTGTGACCACTCATCAACAAAAACCTCCTACGAAAAAGAGAATGACTCTCCATCTTCAGTGCATGAATGATCAGTGCCACCTCAAGATCATGCACCACATATTTATGCTCATGCTCGTTCAGTTTCCATGACTCGTAGCATACTAACTGCTCCTCCTGCATCAAGACTCCACCAAGTCCTCTCTTGCAAGCATCTATACACACCATGAACTCTTTATATGGATCTGCAATATTTAGAACTAGAGTGTTTGCAAGCAACTGCTTCAACTGCTCAAAACAAGTTGTGAAATTCCTCTATCCATTCAAATTTATTTCATTTTCTTTGTACTGAAATAATAGGATAGGAAATCCATGATAAGTTCCTAATGAACTACCTGTAATAACCTGTTAACCCCATGAATGATATGATCTCATCCACATTCCTAGGAGTTTCTCTTTCCATGATAGCTCTGATCTATCTAGATCCACTACTATATCTTCCTTGGAAACAACATGTCCCTAGTAATGTACCTTTTTTCTAAAATAAATTATACTTTCTAAGCTTGGCATATATATGATCTCTTGGCAATCTCAATACTATTGCCAAGTGTTTGACATGTTCTTCCTCATTCTTAGAATATATCAATATATCATCGATGGATATTATCACAATTTTTTCTAGATAAGGGCGCATCACACTATTCATCAAACACATGAAAGTAGCTGGAGTATTATTCAAACCAAAAGGAACCATAACAAAAGAATAATGCCCATACCTGGTTCAGAAAGTAATCTTGTAGATTTCCTCTTCTTATATGCATACCTAATGATATCCTGATCTCAAATCAATCTTAGAGAACATTGTTGCTCCCTTCAACTGGTTAAACAAGTCATCAATCCTAAGAAGAAGGTACCTGTTCTTAATCATCAACTTGTTCAACTACCTTAAAATGATGCACAACATGAGAGTACCATCCTTCTTCTTCACAAACAATAAGGGTGCATCACAAGGTGACAGACTTGGCCTAATCTATCAATTTTCAAGCATTTCCTTCAACTGCAACTTCAATTCCACTAGCTCTAGAGTGCTCATCCTATAAGGTTCATTTTATTTTGGTGCTTCTCTGGGTACCAAATCAATAGAAGAGTCTACTTCCCTTTGAGGAGGGAACTCTGAAGTATTTTATGAAAATATATCTTGAAATTGCTACGCAACCAGATACCTCTTCAAGACTTTTCCATCCTCCACATCCTTACCTTTATCACTAGAAACATGAATTGAAAACAACACACCCTTTCCTATAACTGCACTTAGCCTGCATAGCTGTAACCATTCTCATTGATGTAGAATTCTTCTTACTCTGCAAAATTTTCTTCTCTCCATCATCATCCAAACACTTAATATCCTTCTCATAACAAGCCATCTTAGTCCAGTGAATATTAAACTAATCCATACCTAACAACATATTGTACAAGACCAATGGAAGCACATTTAGATGTGTTGATGTAGGCATACAATCTAGTTCAAATGCACAAGCTCTTACCCAATTATGAACTATTTTCTTAATGCCTAAATCCAACTGCACTAACGAAGAATCTGAATGGACTTCTTTTCTCAAACCACTCTTATCCACTAGGTCACGATTAACATAAATATAATTAGATCTAGGGTAAATTAAAATAGAAACAACTCGATCACCAAGATTACGTTCCATCTTAATAATATATTTCTAGTGATATTCCTTCTTGTTCTCAAATGATGCACAGATCCTAAGAATGCTCTGCCTAAAATCCACAACTATCTGCACCTCCTGAGCACCGTATATCTAAGGCCTACCGCCCTGATACAATGGAGAATCCTTCTTGTGATGACCCTTTCCACATATCCAACACTACAACTATCCACTACCTTTGTTCTATTTCTCTCCAAGCTAAGGTCCATGTCCCTTATCAACTACATTAAATTTCTTGTAAGGGGCAACATTTTCTTTCTCACCTACATCCCAAGGTATTCCCCACTTTGGGCCATTTACCTTTGCTCTTATCACTCCCTATCCAACCCTTCTTAGAATCAATCATATTCTTTGATTACACATAACAATGCTTCAAATTTACAATGACTTCTTCCAATGACTAAGGATCATCATACCTAATCCGATCCTTAAATGCTAATGGAAATCCACTGATAAATATCTGAACTTTTGTCTTCTCATCCTTAAGATATGACACATACCTCAACAACTCCAGGAACTTAGTCATGCACTCTTCATCCATCATAGATATCATCTTGAACTAATAGAACTCCTAGGATTTTCCATCTTAGTACCTCTATGACAAGTATGCCTTCCTTAAGAGTCTCTTAAATTGATTCCAATAGCTCCTCTATCCTGATGTCCATGACATGCTTCACATCTTCCCACCAGATGTCTTATTTCCATATGAGGCTAAAAATAGCTATCCTATCTTTCATGTTCTCTGTATAGTCATGCAACTCAAAGAACTTCTTCATCCCATGTAACCATTCCTTTGCATCTTTTAGTTTCTCCAATTCTCCATCAAACATAGGTGGCTTGGATTTCTTTAACTCATCCAAAAAATATCCTTGTCACTCCTCCTATAAGGATTATATCAATGATGACCATGATATCTGTTTGAACCAAAACTAGAATAGAACCCATATTCACTACCTCTCTTATCATGTGTATCCAAGAACCTACCATCTATGACTGTGTCATATCTATCCAACCTGTGCCCACCATGAGACCTACTATCATATGCCCCATTAGTCATGTACTCCTTTCCATAACTGATATGTTGTTGTCTCTTTCTCTGCAAGTCTGGAAAAATCTGAAGGATAACTGCGTCTATTTATTTCTCCCATGCCCTGAAAAATCTTTCCTATGGATGAATAATTACATCATTATCTACCTTGCAACTTATAATATTTGACTTTAGACCTCTCAAGGTGTCTACTATGTCAAGATAGTACCCATCTCTTGGCTACTCATTTGGTTAGTAAGGAGAGTCTCATGAACTATAATCCACCATTTTTCTAGTGATCTCTGATCCTGTTCTTCCTACAAAAACACCATGTCACATAAACGAAATATAAACATAATAAACATACCTCAGTGAGGTTGAGTGGAGTCTATCTCATCTACAAAATCCATCCAGATTAATATGATACATGTATATACATAATCATATAAATATAACAACATCATGCATTATAATACCAACTACATACCATGACCTCATGCATGAAAACCATAACCATGAAAATGCATGCATAAAAACCATATAGACATTGACATGAATGCATGAAAAACACATTCTTCCCATTCAGTCCAAGTATTTGAACCATGCTCTGATACCAATGTAACCATCGCTCCCACATTTTCCCAACTTAACTGTCCTACCTTGGTAATCATGAGTTGAGGGATACTATGAGAAGACCCAACCTTTTAAGTATGACTAAGGAAGTGGACTCAACAAACTGAAACCTTATTGACCTTCCTCAAGAGCTACAAGACACCCAAGAGCTAAACAACTAGTTCCAGTGCCCAAAGCTAGATTTCTATTTAAGTGCCCGAGGCTCCCAAACACATGCATGAAAAGGAATCCATGTGGTTATAGGCCTCCAAGTCCTCTCTTGCAAGAATCTATACACACCATGAACTCTTTATATGGATCTTCAATATTTAGAACTAGAGTGTTTGCAAGCAACTGCTTCAACTGGTCAAAACAAGCTGTGACATTCCTCTATCCATTCAAATTTATTTCATTTTCTCTGTAATGACATAATGGGATAGGAAATCCGTGATAAGTTCTTTATGAACTACCTGTAATAACATGTTAACCCCATGAATGATATGATATCATCCACATTCCTAGGAGTTTCTCTTTCCATGATAGCGCTGATCTATCTAGATCCACTATTATATCTTCCTTGGAACATGTCCCTAGTAATGTACCTTTTTCCTGAAATAAATTGTACTTTCTAAGATTGGCATATATATGATCTCTTAGACATCTCAATACTATTTCCAAGTGTTCGACATGTTCTTCCTCATTCTTAGAATATATCAATATATCATCGATGGATATTATCACAATTTTTTCTAGATAAGGATGCATCACACTATTCATCAAACACATGAAAGTAGCTGGAGTATTATTCAAACCAAAAGGAACCATAACAAAATAATAATTCCCAAACCTGGTTCAGAAAGTAATCTTGTAGATTTCCTCTTGTTATATGCATACCTGATGATATCCTGATCTCAAATCAATCTTAGAGAACATTGTTGCTCCCTTCAACTAGTTAAACAAGTCATCAGTCATAAAAAGAAGGTACTTGTTCTTAATCATCAAATTTTTCAACTACCTTTAAAGGATGCACAACATGAGAGTACCATCCTTCTTCTTCACAAACAATAAGGGTGCATCACAAGGTGACACTCTTGGCCTAATATATCAATTTTCAAGCATTTCCTTCAACTGCAACTTCAATTCCACTAGCTCTGGAGTGCTCATCCTATAAGGTTCCTTTTATTATGGTGGTTCTCTCGGTACCAAATCAATAGAAGAGTCTACTTCCCTTTGAGGAGGGAACTCTGAAGTATTTTAAGAAAATACATCTTGAATTTGCTATGCAACCAGATACCTCTTCAAGACTTTTCCATCCTCCACATCCTTACCTTTATCACTAGAAACATGAATTGAAAACAACACACACCCTTTCCTGTAACTGCACTTAGCCTGCATAGTTGTAACCATTCTCACTAATGTAGAATTCTTCTTACTCTGCAAAATTGTCTTCTCTCCATCATCATCCAAACACTTAATATCCTTCTCATAACAATCCACCTTAGTCCAGTGAATATTAAACTAATCCATACCTAACAACATATTGTACAAGCCCAATGGAAGCACATTTAGATGTGTTGATGTAGGCATACAATTTAGTTCAAATGCACAAGCTCTTACCCAATTATGAACTATTTTCTTAATACCTAAATCCAACTGCACTAACGAAGAATCTGAATGGAATTCTTTTCTCAAACCACTCTTATCCACTAGGTCACGATTAACATAAATATAATTAGATCTAGGGTAAATTAAAATAGAAACAACTTGATCACCAAGATTACGTTCCATCTTAATAATATATTTCTACTGATATTCCTGCTTGTTCTCAAATGATGCATAGATCCTAAGAATGCTCTGCCTAAAATCCACAACTATTTTCACCTCCTGAGCACTGTATATCTAAGGCCTAACGCCCTAATACAATGGAGAATCCTTCTTGTGATGACCCTTTCCACATACCCAACACTACAACTATCCACTACCTTTGTTCTATTTCTCTCCAAGCTAACGTCCATGTCCCTTCTCAACTACATTAAATTTCTTGTAAGGGGCAACATTTTCTTGCTCACCTACATCCCAAGGTATTCCCCACTTTGGTGGCCATTTACCTTTGGTCTTATCATTCCCTATCCAACCCTTCTTAGAATCAATCATATTCTTTGATTACACATAACAATGCTTCAAATTTCTAATGACTTCTTCCAATGACTAAGGATCATCATACCTAATCTGATCCTTAAATGCTAATGGAAATACACTAATAAATATCTGAAATTTTGTCTTCTCATCCTTAAGATATGACACATACCTCAACAACTCCAGGAACTTAGTAATGCACTCCTCATCCATCATAGATATCATCTTGAACTAATAGAACTCCTAGGATTTTCCATCTTAGTACCTCTATGACAAGTATGTCTTCCATAAGAGTCTCTTAAATTCATTCCAACATAGCTCCTCTATCCTAATGTCCATGACATGCTTCACATCTTCCCACCAGATGTCTTATTTCCATATGAGGCTAAAAATAGCTATCCTATCTTTCATGTTCTTTGTATAGTCATGCAACCCAAAGAAATTCTTCATCCCATGTAACCATTCATTTGCATCTTTTAGTTTCTCCAATTCTCCATCAAAAATAGGTGGCTTGGATTTCTTGAACTCATCCAAAAAATATCCTTGTCACTCCTCCTATAAGGATTATATCAATGATGACCATGATACCTGTTTGAACCAAAACTAGAATAGAACCCATATTCACTACCTCTCCTATCATGTGTATCCAAGAACCTACCATCTATGACTGTGTCATATCTATCCAACCTGTGCCCACCATGAGACCTACTACCATATGCCCCATTAGTCATGTACTCCTTTCCATAACTGATATGTTGTTGTCTCTTTCTCAGCAAGTCTGAAAAAATCTGAAGGATAACTGCATCTATTTATTTCTCCCATGCCCTGAAAAATCTTTCCTATGGCTGAATGATTACATCATTATCTACCTTGCAACTTCTAATATTTGACTTTAGACCTCTCAAGGTGTCTACCATGTCAAGATAGTACCCATCTCTTGGCTACTCATTTGGTCAGTAAGGAGAGTCTCATGAACTATAATCCACCATTTTTCTAGTGATCTCTGATCCTGTTCTTCCTACAAAAACACCATGTCACATAAACGAAATATAAACATAATCAACATACCTCAGTGAGGTTGAGTGGAGTCTATCTCATCTACAAAATCCATCCAGATTAACATGATACATGTATATACATAATCATATAAATATAACAACATCATGCATTATAATACCAACTACATACCATGACCTCATGCATGAAAACCATAACCATGAAAATGCATGCATAAAAACCATATAGACATTGACATGAATGCATGAAAA